>JAJIBD010008323.1:0-36761 GCA_021461705.1 Cryptotis parvus
GATAAGTAACTCCAGGAAGAATGACCATAGACACACTACTACAGCTTCAAACTGTGGTGCACTGCAAAGCGGCCACACGCCATGTCAACAAAACCACCCAGTTGAGCGTCAGGTCTATGCCAGGACCTTTCCCATATATATGTTGCAATCATCAATGTGGTTGCAACCGGCTATGGGAGCTGGTGTGGGGATAGGGAATGGGTGGGGGTGATAGCATTTGGTGGTGGTAGGGGCACACTGGTGGTGGGATTTGTGTTGAACAATGAATCTTGTGGCAGCTGTACTGTGAGGAAATCTACAAATCATGGTGTTTTAATAAAGAAAAAAAAATAGAAGACTTTGAAACCAGGTAAAGAAAAGAACATACAGATTTGGCTGTAAATTAAGGTGACAGAAAGCCTACAGGGATTATGAAACAGGGCAGTCATCTGGTTGTGAAGAGGTAAAGTTAAAGACTCCAGATCAGAGGCTCCTCACAGCCCCCAAAGAAGACCATCAGACTGTTTTAAAATTTAAAATAAAGTCATTGTTGTCATTTTCCCAGAGTGAAGTTGATAAACAAGGTTTTATGAGCAAATAAAAAGCAAAACTAGACTTCACAGCAGTGACAGTTTAAGCCACCACAGAAAAATGGAATAAGAAGGACTTAGCAACTTCTTAGCTAAAGAATTGTTTCATAAAAGTAATTTGTTTTTCCCTTGTGTTTAGAATCCTAGTTTTTTTCCCCCCCAAATTATGCTTTCTTAGATGATAGTTTATCTCAACTTGGAATACAGGAGGAGGAGATATGGGTTACCAAATCTTGTGACAACTGTACTGTTGGTTGTATATGGGTTACCAAAATATGGATAACTGGAATTTATGTTAAATTTAAAAATTTATTAGATGATTCTAGATTCCTTAATCCATGGACCTTAATGACTCAAAGATCTTGAAGAACTAGAACCAGTTGGGTTAAAAATGAAGTCACAACTTCATGAGAGATAAAGTCATGATTAACATTAATGTTGTTAAAAATTTTAAATTTTGAAGATTGTGCTGGCTTTATTCAGCCAGCACCTGCAGCATGCAGTGTAGTAAGTGGAAGTTCTTAGTAGGTGAACAAAATGAGACACTTTTTTTCCCCCAAATTTTATTACACCACTTTTAGACATACAATTGCAAGATGCTCATGCTCGAGTTTTGGTTCTACAGTGTTCCAACACCCACCCATCCCTCCACCCAAACCCATCTCCCATCACCAATGCCCCCACCTCCCTCCTTCCTCCCACACCTCAACTACTCGGCGGGTTCTGTATATCTTTTCTCTCCTCTCTTTCTCTCCCTCCCACCAAACTTTCCTACACATCGTAGAATGCAGTACATTAAAGGACATAACTGTTTCCCCTAGTTTGATGGACCACATGGCATAAGCGGTCCCACTTAGGGACCTCATAGTCAGCATCTGGACAGCGAAGGTGGTGGCTAGTGTGGTGGACGAGTCTCATCCGGCTGCTTCCGGGACCCCCAGAGGTGATGGGCCCACTCCCAAAACCCATCTGTCCTTCTGGGAGCCCCATGGTCAGCTGAGCCTGGGGAGAGCGGAGTTCCAGCTTCCCCAGCTGCGTTTGAGACTGCATGCTATGGCGGTTCGCCCCAGGGCAGCTCGACACTTTTAATAATTGTTGGAAATGATAATACCAGCCTAGAACTGAGCACTGAATATAGGTGAAGGGATATACATGACCTCTAAATGTATGTATTGCAAACCACAATGTGTAAGAGAAGAGAGAGCGATAAGGAGAGAGAGAAAGAGCAAGAAAGAAAAAGAGATAAAAAGCCTGCCATAGAGGCAGGCTGGGGGAGGGAGGAGGGAAATGGGGACATTGGTGGTTGGAAATGGGCACTTGTGGAGGGACAGGTGCTGGAACACTGTATGAATGAAACCCAAACATGAACACCTTTGTAATTGTATATCTCATGGTGGTATAGTAAAATATTTTTAAAAAGATGAGAGCCTTTTTATATAGGCGTAAGGAAGGAGAAGGGGATCGTTTATGACAGTTACTGTAGGATATAGTGGAAGTCTGTCAGGCATCTTGCTCGACTAAGCAGATCAAAAAAATTCCTGATTTACTGGTTTAAGATTCTGTTTCTTGGTGAAAGGCCAGATCTGTAATTAAATGATACCTGGCATGGTAATGTGAGTGTTGTCATAAGTGGGATTTATCTATCTGTCTATCTGTCTGGGATATATCAGGCACTGGTAGAACTGTACAAGAAGAAAACAAACAACCTCATCAAAAAAAGGGGGAGAAGAAATGAACAGAAACTTCAGCAAGGAAGAACATCGACTGGCCAAAAAACATATGAAAAAATGCTCATCATCAATAATCATCAGAGAGATGCAAATCAAAACAACAATGAGATATCATTTTACACCACAGAGACTGGCACATATTCAAAAGAGCAAGAACAACAAGTGCTGGCGTGGATGTGGGGAAAAGGGGACACTCATCCATTGTTGGTGGGAATGCTGGAAAACAATATGGACATTCCTCCAAAGACTAGAAATTGAATTCCCATTTGACCCAGCCATACCACTCCTGGGAATCTACTCTGGGAAGCCAAAAATACGCAGCGGAAATACCATCCCTACTTTTATGTTCATAGCAGCATTATTCACAATAGCCAGAATCTGGAAACAACCAGAGTGCCCGAAAATTGATGACTGGATAAAGAAGCTTTGGTACATCTACACAATGGAATACTATGCAGCTGTTAGGAAAAATGAAGTTATAAAATTTGCCTATAAATGGATGGACATGGAGAGGGATTATGTTGAGTGAAATTAGTCAAGAGGAGAGAGACAGATACAGAATGACTGCATTTATTTGCATGGCGTATATATATATATATATATATATATATATATATGTGCATATTGTGATGCCAATATCCAAGGTCAAGTGAAGCATGACCTTGTATCAGAAGGTCTTGTCAAGGGTGGAAATTGTCACAAACGTGTGGGAGTCAGAGGCTGTGTAGGACAGAGAATGGAACAGTGTGCTGACAATTGTTGAGGGTACTAATACCAACCTAGAACTGAGCATTAAATACAGGCAGAAGGGGCACACATGACCACCCTTTAATGTATGTTCTGTAGTCCATAGTTTGGGGGGAAGGAAAAGAGAAAGAAGAGAGAAAGGGAAAGAAATAAAGAACCTGCCATGGAGGCGGGCTGGGGGAGGGAACCGGGTATTGGTGGTGGGAGTTGGGCACTGGTGGAGGTGCTGGAACAGTGTATGATTCTCTCCGTCCGTCCATCCGTCCGTCTGTCCGGTCCGTCCGTCCATCCACCTATCTAGTGATTGCTGTTGAAATGCAAAGCATGAAACATATTGTAAGCCTCACCCCTCCTTTTTTGCCTAGTTGTAGGACTTTTTAGTAACCTGAACCTCACCTGCGCTAGTAGTGCTCTGCTGCAAAGCCCAGTCCTATTCAGGCCTGGAAAACATGAAAAGTCTAACTCAGTTGCAAGAAGAATTGACCGAACTGTAAGTGAACTTCAACAAGAAGAAACATAGTTCTAGAATTAAGTAAGCTTATATTTTTAGATGGTCACCTGCCCCTCGAGGTGTTGCAGGTGTTGCTGTGGTGCCGACTGTCGACTGTTGCCAACTGCATCGGCAGGTGGCAGACAGGAGACAGGCTTGGTCTACACCCAGGGCTCTGCCCCATGGGCTCTGGATGGTTGATGGTCTGACAAAGAAAAAGACTGGGTGCACTGGGCCCCTGGGATGAACCCAGAGCTACGGCAAAACCTGGCAAGCTAACCATGGTGTATTTGATATGCCAAAAACAGTAACAATAATAGACCTCATTCCCAACGAGTGGAGACATTACTGGCACCTGCTCAAGCAAATCTATGAACAACAGGAAGACAAGTGAAAAGTGACAAGATAGTTTTAGATCTGTTATAGTTTTTTTGCTGAATATTATTTAATATATAAAATATAGAAGTTTAATTTTATCTTGTTTATTGGGCCATACCTGGCAATGCTCAGGGGTTACTCTTGGTTCTGCACTCAGGGATCACTCCTGGCAGTACTCAGGAGGACCATAAGGGATGCTGGAAATCAAACCTGGGTTGACTACGTGCAAGACAAATGCCCTACCTGCTGTACTTTCTTTCTGGCCCCATAAGTTTTATTGGAAAGATTTAGACTTGTAAACACAATTTCTTTTAAATATTTCAATTTTATTTTAACATGAAACTATGGAGCACTCAGATAATATATACATGTTAGTGTCCTATAAATTGGTGTATTAGTATTTAGAAAGCAGTGTCAATAAAACTTATGAGCATTACATATATTTAGAAAGTTGATATTCTTAATCTGTAAGTTTTAGTGCATTTGACTTTAGTGTTAAAAAAACCACATTGCATCAAATAGTTTTCTACAATTACAAACCCAGTTATTCAGATTTTCTGTAGACTTCACAAATGAGAGAAGTAGATGCCAGAGAAGTGCAAGAGTCAAAAGATAAGTAGTATTAAACTATATTAGTCACATTACCTAATTAAAGCCATAACCTGCTAATACAGCCATGGGTTTATTTCAGAACTTTAATTGGATGTATAGTAATAGTGATCTGTTGTGTTTTTCCTATGTTGATAAACTTATTTAAAGTTCTTCACTTTCATAGAGTCCAGATTGAGCTGCCAGACGCTGAAATTCTCCCTTCAGGGTTAAAAGCTTGCTTAACATCCAGACCTTTTCCATTAAGTGCTAAGTATTTGCTGAAAGTTGGTCGAACACGTAACTGCTTAGGAGCTGGAAGATTCTGGTTTGGACGAACTGAAATAGATCAAATAAAAATTACCACAGAGGCCGGAGTGATAGTACAGTGAGTAAGGTACTTAATGAGTGATAGTACAGTGAGTAGGGCAGCCTTGCATGGTGCTGACCCAGATTTGATCCCCCAGCATCCCATATGGTCCTCTGAGCACTGCCAGGAGTAATTCCTGAGTGCAGAGCCAGGAGTAACACTTGAACATCACTGGGTGTGACCCAAAAAAGCAAAATAAATAAATAAAATAAATAAAAATTGGGGCCGGAGTGATAGTCCAGCAGGTAGGGCATTTGCCTTTCCTGTGGCCAACCTGGGTTTGATTCCCGGCATCCCATATGGTCCCCCAAATACTGCCAGATGTAATCCATCCCTGAGTGCAGAGCCAGGAATAATCTCTGAGCATCGCTGGGTGTGACCCAAAACAGCAAAAAAGGAAAAAATTTACTGCAGGGGCTGGAGGGATAGCTTAGAGTGTAGGACAGTTGCCTTGCATGTAGCTAACTGGGGTTTAATCCTAGAGTCCCAGTAAGAGTGACCCCTGAGCATAGAGACAGGAGTAAGGCCTGAGCACAGTCAGGTGTAGTTCAAGCACCAAAATGAAAAAATAAACTGAGAAAACTTTTTTTTTTGAGGTTTGAGGGTGGAACTCCCACACAGTGCTCAGGGGTTCAGGGACTCAGGGCTACTCTAGTGATACTTGCTCTCCAGGGAGTGGGTCAGTGCTAGGGTCTGAGGATACAGTGCTACTTAGACCCTATGGTACCAGGAACCACCAGGATGGTACTCCAAGACTAAATGTGGCAATGCTTGAAGGGCTCCAGGACTACACCTGATGATGCTTGGGAGGCCAAACCGTGCTAGGGATCGAGTGCATGCACGATCTCCCATGCACTCAGAAAACCTGTTCTAATTCATTAACAGGAAAAGAAATCATTTAAAGCTGATTCTCCATGGTAAGGTCCCTCAGATTCCATACTGTGCAGGGATTTGTATTTCTTGTTGCTGTTTATTTTGGGGTCATACCTGGCGTTTGTGTTGTCAGGGATCAAATCCCAGCCTCCTGCATACAAAGTATGTGCTCAGATGAAAAACGGAATTTCTTTTTTCCGTTTTTTTTTAATTGGGGAGTGGGGTTGTGTTTTGTAATGAATTTTATTAGGCCCTTCATAACACTTGGCTTGGCAGTGTGACAGTACCTGTAACATCTAATCTTGTGTTACATGTGGTCACTCCAGCGTCATTAACTGCAGACACGGTATACCAGCCAGCATCTTTCTTGGTTACATCTTTTATCAGTAGAGTGATTCTGCCAGTGTTATCATGATATAAGCTGAAAAGAAACAATGAAAGTCAAAGTACAGGGTTTAAGTCTTTTTTCTGTGCAAATATACTTTGCTTCTTTGTCTAATATACTTACTTTGCTTCTGACCTACGGACTAAGGAAGGAAAAGAAGCATTTGAAAATTCTGAACCTGTGACTAGTCATTGACAACTGGCTGTATATATGGAAAAAATCCCATCCTTAATCTTGTTTATGCCATCTCTTTTAGAGCTATTTTTCTTTATTCTTAGTAAAATGGTAAATTCTAACATTATGTATTACAGCCCCTAATTTGTGGAATCTGTCTTAAATAGGTTTATTTTATTTCTGTATATTTTAAAAGCTGATGCATTGAGATCATAAATACATTTCAAAGTATAACTACTCATTCAATTAAACTATGGTTTAGAAGAACTATTTTTTGATGTGCAAGATGGAGTTTATTGAAGTTTATTTAGAAAGATTTAGAGAGAAGTACATGTTTGAGAGAGAATACAGACTTCTCTAGAGTAGAAATAAGAAAGCAAAGAAACAGATGAGCAAGCAAGGTATGTATTCAAGTGAGAACCGACAGGAGTAATTCCTGAGCAAGGAGCCAGGAGTAACCCCTGAGCATTGCCAGTGTGACCCAAAAAAGAAAAGAAAAAAAAATCAAGGGAGAACACAGGCTTGAAAAAGCATGCCTGGAAATACTTAGCTTACCTTATCCGATCAGTGTTGAAGTGTACCATTTCATTATTTCTTTTCCAAAAAATCTTTGGTGGAGGTATAGCTGAAATTTGACATTCTAGCTTCACTGATTCTCCCTCAAAAACTTTTTTGCTCTGTGGTTTGAAGATAAACATCGGTGCTCTTCTGTGTTCTTTTGCTACATATGAATAAAAATGCAAGTATTTGAAATATTAAAAATATTGTCAAAGCAGGGAACTATGGAATTTATATGTTTATGTAAAAGTTTTAATGGACTGAGCAGATGACTGAAAAGGCCAGAGTATATGCTTTGAATGGAAGAGACCCAGGTGTGATCTTAGGCACAATAAGAATTTGATCTTAGGCACAGTGAGGCCCAGGTTTGATCTTAGGCACAATAAGAATTTGATCTTAGGCACAGTGAGACCCAGGTGTGATCTTAGGCACAATAAGAATTTGATCTTAGGCACAGTGAGACCCAGGTTTGATCTTAGGCACAATGAGTGACTACCAGACTCCCTACATACCAAAAAAAATTCTTAAAAAATATTAACAGAGGGGCTGGAGCGATAGCACAGCGGGTAGGGCATTTGCCTTGCACACGGCCCACCCAGATTCGATCCCCAGCATCCCATATGGTCCCCTGAGCACACCACCAGGAATAATTCCTGAGCAAAGAGCCAGAAGTAACCCCTGAGCACTGCATGGTGTGACCCAAAAAGCAAATATATATATATATATATATATATATATATATATATATATATATATATATACAGAATTAGATGTTTTAGATTTAACTTTAACAGTTCACAATACTACAGCTTTAGAGTTCTAAAAAAGCAATTATACTCTGATTATAATCATATTTTCTTCAAAGAATTTATAAGAACCATGTTTATCATTTTATCTATAGGGAGCATCAATGAATGATGGAAAGAACACCAGACAAACTTAGTTTCAAATCTACAATCCAGGCCGTATGCTACCCGCACGGCAGAGCCTGGCAAGCTACCCGTGTCGTATTTGATATGCCAGATACCAGTAACAATTATAGACCTCATTCTCATGACCTGATGGAATGGTTTGAGGCTCTTTATGTTCCTTGAGCAAGCAGGTGCCCTTGGGCTCTGCTTGCATGAGACAGGTCATATGGAAATGTTACTGGTGCCCGCTCGATGAAATCGATGATGAATGGGAAGACAGTGTACAGTGATCCAGGCCATGTGGACTAATTTATTTGTTTAGATTATTGGAAGCTCAATTTTATATCACTTGATAACTTCACTTGACATCCCATTATTTATTGATTTGCTCAAGCGGGCACCAGTAACATTTCCATTTGACCCTATCATGTGCCACTATAGCCCGATGGCATCTGCTTACTACAGGAATATGAAGAGCCTCAAACCGTTCATTCAGGGTCTTGACAAAGAAGTCTGACCATCTTGTAGGTGGGCGGCCACGTGATCTTGTGACATCCCGTGGGATCCAGTCAGTAACGGCTCTAGCCCAGTGGTCATCTCCAAATTGCATTACATGTCCATCTGATTTTTTGATGCCTTGGCAAATGAGACAGCGTCCCTGACTCTTGATTGTCGATGGAGGTCAGAACTCCGGATTCCTTCTCTCACTTGAGTGAGGCGAGATATTCCAAGCATAGCTCTTTTGATTCCTTTTTGGGAGAACTAATAGCATTCTCATCCTGCTTTCGTAGGGCCCAGGTCTCTGAGGCATATGTTATTTCAGGGAGAATGGTGGAGTCGCAGAGATGTGCCCGAGCAGGAGGCTCTTTGTCCTTTTAGCTATCTCTTTGATGCTCTTAAAGGTGTTCCATGACACTCTCTTCCTCTTGCGCAGCTCAGGTTTTAGGTGGTTCATCATGTTGAGTTCTCAACCTAGGTACACATAACTGCTGCATTCAGAGATGTTCTTTTCATTGAGAGAGAATGGGGCATCTCGAACTAGTTCATTTTTCATGAACATAGTTTTGTTGAGATTCAGCTGTAGACCTATCTTTCCACATTCTCGTTCAAGTCATCCAGCATTTGTGCCACTTGGCTAATGTTTGGTGTTATTAGAAAGATGTCATCAGCGAAGCGGAGGTGGAGTAGTTGCCAACTATCTATCTTCATTTCCATTCCTTCCCATTATTGTTGTTGCATGATGTTCTTGAGGGTGGTGATGAAGAGTTTTGGTGAAATGGTATCACCCTGCCGAACCCCTTTTTTGAATCAGTGATCACTTGTAGAATTCCCTGGTGGGGAATCCATAATACAGCTCATGAAGCATCTTAATGTATTGAGTTTGAATGCCTTTTTTGGCTAGGACTTTGATGACCGCTTCAGTCTCCACAGAATCAAAGGCTTTCTTTAAATCAATGAACGTTAGGCAGAGCGGCATCTTGAACTCCCTACAAACCTCAATGAGCTTGGTTACTGTGTGGATATGTTTGATTGTACTGAATCCTTTTCGAAACAGCTTGCTCGCATGGTTGTCCTTCATCTAATGTTCTGCCAATCCTGTTCAGGATGACTCAAGTGAATAGCTTGTAGATGACAGACAACAGGCAGATTGGGTGATAGTTGCCAATGTTGTGGATCTCTCCTTCTTGAACAGTAGAACTGTTCTGTTGGTTTTCCATTGGGAGGGCACCTTGCATTCAGACAGGTAACATGTGAAGAGCTGCACCAGTGTATTGATGAGTACTGATGGCAGATTCTTCAGGTGTTTGGGTCTGACTTTGTCTGGGCTGGGTGCTGTTTGCTTCTTTACTGATGAAATGGCATGTCAGATTTCAGAAGGGAGAACATTGGGAATAACATATCCATCCTGCAGAATTTGGTATTTGGGAAGGTGGACGTGACTATCAGAGATCTGAGTAGAAGTCATGGATAATTTTCTCCATTGACTTTCTGGAAGATGTTATAGATCCATCAGGACGTTGGAGGACAGTCATCTTGGTCTTATAGTTGGCGAATGACAGGTGGGCGTTGTGAATGCTTTTCTTGGCTTCTGCATCGGCCAGTAGTGCTTCTTTTCTCTCTTGAGGTCTTCCTTTATCGCTTCTCTGCACTGCTTTGTGAGCTTGTTAGCATATGGATGTTAGCATATGGTTGCCTGAGGCTTGCGCCTTGCCACATTGGTGAATGAGCTCTAGAGTTTTTGAAGACAGGCATACTTTGTGTCTTTCTCTCTCTCGGAGTTCTTCGCACAATCATTGAGGTACTGAATCAGTTGGTTGTATTCTTTGTAAATGTCGTTAGTGATGCTGCCATGTTGCCTCAATGGTGCCAAAGAGTTCCCAGTTGGTGGTCATTCTGGGAATTATCTTCTTAAACTTTGCAGCCTTTTCTCCCCATACCATGAAGTAGAATTTTGCATGAAGGAGATGGTGGTTCTATCCTGTTTGGAATTTTGGGACGGCAGCAACATTGGTCAGGTAAAACCGTCGATTGAATATGATGTGGTCAATTTCATTGTGGAACTGTCCACCAGGAGATTCCCATGTCCAACGTTTAGACTCAGCCTTCAGGAACTGTGAGTTACCATGAATCGTCTTGGTCAACATGATGAACTCAGATAGTCTCTCACCCTGTTCTTTCGTTCTAGGCCATGGGTGCCAATGTGGAGTTCTTCGGCCGATCTTCCTGGTCCTATCTTGGCATTAAAATCACCGACTATGATCTTGTAGAAGGTGTGATCTTTTTTAAAAATAGAACTCTAGTTCCATGTAGAATTTCTCAATTTCTTATTTATATATTTTAAAGTAATATTCCGGTAATGATGACTGCTGTCCCTAACACACAGTATTATTCTATGGATCAACTGAGATCATGAAAAAGCATTTTGTATGCACTGTAAAATATTATACAAATATAGTAATAATTATGTTTTTACTTATTTTTGTGTGTCTGAGAGAATGGAAAAGGATTCTAGTGTATTATAACTTGTCTTTTTGAAAGAGAAATGAGTAGACTGGACAGTGTCTTCCAGGGTTTTTTTGAGCTCTGTATTGTTCAGTTTCAGGAGCTTTGGGCAAAAAAGGGATCTGATCAAAGCATAATCACTTGAATCTATTTATTTATTTATTTGCTTGTTTGTTTATTTATTAAAAGGGTTTTTTTTTTTTTGCTTTTTTGGGTCACACCCAGCAATGTTCAGGGGTTACTCCTGGCTCTATACTCAGGAATTACTCCTGGCGGTGCTCAGGACTATATTTGATGCTGGGAATCGAACCCAGGTTAGCCGCATGCAAGGCAAACACCCTACCTGCTGAACTATCACTCTGGCCCCATGATCACTTGAATTTTAAAAGTCTAGGGGCCAGAGCGATAGCCCAGTGGGTAGGGCGTTTGCCTTGCATGCCCCGGCCCATGCCGGCCTGGGTTCGATCCCAGGCATCCCATATGGTCCCCGAGCACCGCCAGGAGTAATCCCTGAGTGCAGAGCCAGGAGTAACCCCTGAGCATCGCCGGGTGTGACCCAAAAAAAAAAAAAAAAAAAAAAAAAGTCTAGGTCACTGCTTTTACTCTTAGAATGAGATCTGCTGTTATAAAGAATGATCTTAGAAGGGGCTGGGGAGCTAGTACAGCAGGTAAAGTGCTTGCTTGCATGTGGCCAGCTTGATTCAGTCTCTGGAATCCCATATGATCCCCTGAGCCCCTGCACAGAGCCGCCCTGAGCATTTTTGAGTGTGGCCCCCCAAAAAAAAAATAAAACCAAAAAGAATTCTGTTGAAGATTTTTCACTGACCTGGGTAGAATACAATCTCAAGAAAATTGTTCAGTTTTTAGCTTTATAAGTAAATTCTAGCAAAATATTTATTACATAGCTTATCATTATAAATGAAAATTTTTTTTTCTGGGCATTCCCAGTAATGCTCCACTGGTGCTACTCCCAGTGAAGTGGTCAGGGATGGCCCCCTGCAATGTCTGGGGAACCATGTAGTGCAGTGATCAAGCTGGGGTTCTTACATGCAAAGCTCTAGCCCTTTGAGCATCTCTCCAACCTTAAGTTGTAATTATTTTTCTTGAGCTACAACCACCAGAGCCCAGGGGTTATTCCTGGCTCTGCACTCAGAAATCACTCCTGGCAGGCTCAGAGAGTTGGGTGAACCATATGGAATGTTGGGGATTCAACTCAGGTAACCCATGTGTAAGGTACACCTTACCTGCTGTACTATCTTCCCAGCCCTAAGTCGTAATTTAGTCTTTGTATTTTGGGCCACATTCGGCAGTGCTCAGGATTTACTCCTGGCTCAGATATTTAAAAGTAGGATATTAACAGTTCTTTCTCTCTTTTTGGGTCAAATGTGGCACTGTTCCACTGCTACTTCTGGAAGCTCATTATTCAGAACCCTCACAATGCTGGGCTTGGGGGCATGTGGTCTCTTGGAACAAATACCATACTCGAGTCTCACCCTGGCCCTAGGCTTTTCATTTCTAACATTTTGTTTTTTAAATCTTGCTGAATTTGAAGGAACTTGCAGTAGTTTCTCTGAGAGCTTACCCAGGACTTCCATCTGTACAGTGAAGTTGGCCTCTCCTGCTCTATTCTTGGCAACACATGTGTAAGTCCCTGCATCTGAGACTCTGACCATTTCAAAGATGAGTGAATGGAAGCCCTTCTCAGACACTATCATTTTGTGAAACTCGTCTGAGTGAACTGGTGTTCCGTTTAGATACCAGGACACGTCAGGAGCAGGCAGGCCACTCACCTAGAAACAAACAAAAATGATGTCAGAATTATAAATTGTTGCAACATGGAATCCGTTTGTTAATTTATGATTTTTTAACATTTTAACAACTGAATGGGTTTGTAAATGAAGATGCAAAGAAGAGTTTATAAAGATATTTTCATTATTAAAATAAACCTAAACAGTGGAGGAATCAGGAGGTAGCTCAAGTAGTAGAGCACATACCTGGCATATGCGAAGCCCTGAGTTCAGTCCCTGGCAGTGCATACCCGGGATGTAGTAGGTGAGCACTGTTGGATGTGCCTCACAAGTGCTACTGACCTGTGCCCGGCTGAGCTCTGCCAGGGGTGTCCTCTGGATTCCTAAGCACTCTTTGGTTGACCCTTTTACAGTTATTTTTGCTTTTTAAAATTTTTATTTATCTATTTATAGGGGGGTCACACCCGGCAATGCTTAGGGGTTACTCCTGCCTCTGTACATAGGAATTACTCCTGGTGGTGTTCAGGGAACCATATGGGGTGCCGGGGATCTAGCCCGAGTTGGCTGTGTGCAAGGCAAACTCCCTACCTACTATACTATCGCCTCCAGCTCTTTTACAGTTTTTTTTTCCTTTTTGGGTCACACCTGGCTCTGCATTCAGGAATTACTCCTGGCTCTGCACTCAGGAATTACTGCTGGCAGTGTTCAGGGTACCATATAGGATGCCGAGGATTGAACCCGGGTTGGCCGCTGCAAGGCAATTGCCCTGCCCACTGCACTATCGCTCCGGCCCCTCTTTTATAGTTCTTTTTTAATTGTAAAAGTTTACAACTAAAATTAAATGTGGAAATTAAAACTCTTGATATAAATATACTATTTTAGGCTATCTCTAACCATTTATATCTCTTTGATAGGCAGTTTTAGAAGACTTAAGAATTGATTTTTTAAAAATCTTAATAATCTCAGATTATCAAGGTGAGTAAAATTAGTCAGAAAGTAAAAGAAAGATATAGAATGACTGCATTCATTAATGGGATATAAACATATACCAGTGTTCTACTAATTATGGGAAATGGTAATGCCACTCTAGAAATGGTAATACACTCTTGAATGTATACAAAGGGATTTATATGATAATCCCTAAATGTCTGCAGGGCAAGCCACAATGTATAAAATAGAGAGAGAGAGAGAGAGAGAGAGAGAGAGAGAGGAGAGAGAGAGATAGTAAAAGGAAAAGTGCCTGCTATAGAGGCAGGCTGGTGGGGGAAGGGAACTTGGGGACATTGGTAGTGGGGAATTGGCACTGGTGGAGGGACAGGGTGCTGGAACAATGCATGACTGAAACTCAATTGAGAACATCTTTTTTAATTTTATATCGCATGGTGGTATAATAAAAATTAAAATAAATAGATAAATTTTAAAAATTGAACAATTTTTAAAATTTGTGTTTGGTCCACACTTGGTGATACTCAAGGCTTACCCCTGACTCTGTATTCAGGAATCACTTCTGATGGTATTTGGGGGACCAAACGGAATGCTAGGGATTGCAAATGCTCTTCCTGCCACACTATCTCTCCAAACCGCTCCAAATTGAACACTTTTTATTTATTTATTTATTTATTTATTTTTGCTTTTTGGGTCACACCCGGCAATGCTCAGGGATTTCTCCTGGCTCTGCACTCAGGAATTACTCCTGGCGGTGCTTGGCATGGGCGGCTGCGTGCAAGGCAAATGCCCTACCCGCTGGGCTATTGCTCCGGCCCCAAATTGAACAATTTTTAACAATAATTTTGGACCTCACCTGTGCTCAGGGGCAACTCCTGGCTCAGTGCTCAGGAGTGACACCAGTAGTACTTGGGGGATCATACATGGTGCCAGTGATTTGACCAAGGCAATTGCCTTAACCCTTGTACTGTCTTTCTGGCTTGTGTCTTAGATTTCTTGATGGAGAACTAAGATTGCAGTTTTTTTAAGAAATTCTTTTGTTACAGTAGATTCATTCGCATACAATATTAAGTGATAGGCACTATTGTGAGGACCTTATACTTGTTTATTCATCTTTTCCTCTTAATAACTCCATGAGGTAGGTACATTTGTAGTTCCTATTTTATAGATGAGACATAAGCAGAGACATTAAGTGATTTGTCTTAAGACTTTGCAGTTGGGAAGCAGCAGAGCCAGGATTCATACCCAGGATAGGTTGGCTCTAGATTTCATGTTTTTATTCACTCTTCCTACTGCTTTTCAAGTGATGTAGCAGACAGTAGGGAGGAACAATACAGTTTTCAAAACTTAGCATCTTGTTAATATTCCTACATTCTTTCAAAACCTCTTACTTTGAAGTCCATCCTGCAGAATCTTCCTTCTTCAATCGACATGTGCTCTGGCACTTGAATGAAACGAGGAGGGTAAAATTTCTCCTGGATTGCATCTTGGTCATTCACATCTCCCCTTGAAGGTGATCTACTTCTAAAAAAATTTTTAATAATCACTATTCAGAAGAGTTATTAATGTTCTTTTTTTCACTTAAAGTCATCATATTTGAAGTCTCTGGATCTGTTGATTTGCCGGATGTGTAATAACAATAGAGAGGCCCTAGGGATTGATTTTGTGTAGCAAGGGCCTGGGGATCCAGGTTGATATGGGTCCATATCAATATGGGATACCCCATATGGGAGACCCCATATGCACTCCCCCAACCCCACCTTTGGCAGCCTGGAGTGATTCCTGAGTGCTGATCCAGGAATACGCCCTGAGCTGTGCCGCTGGGTGTGACCCAAAAGTCAAAAAAGAAATGTAGCAATTTAGAAGCATTGGTACAGATTGTAAGTATTTTTTTTGTACAGTATTAATTGAAGAAACAGCTATTAAAATGTGGAGTAGTACCTCATGGACATTGCTTATCAAGTACTAAGATTGTTAAATTATAATTGCACTAATTGCACTTATTTTATTAAATGTTAGTTTTTTGGGCCACATCTGGCAATGTTAGGGGGATTACTCCTGGCTCTGCACTCAGGAATCACTTCTGAGTGGTTCTCAGGGGACCATATTGGATGCCAGGGATTGAACCCAGGTCAGCCCTGAGCAAGACAAATGCTGCTGTACTGTTGCTCTGGCACCTAGAATTGAGTTCAAATTTCCATGAGAAAGTTGTTAGTGGAAATCTGGTCTTGCCTTATGATTTAATTAATTAATTATTATTTTTAATTTGGGGGGGTCACACCTGGCAATACTCAGGGGTTAGTCCTGACTCTACACTAAGGAATTACTCCTGGCGGTGCTTGTGGTACCATATGGGATACGGTGATAGAACCAGGGTCTGCCATGTGCAACACAAACGCCCTACCCACTGGACTATATCACTCCTGCCCCTGGTCCTGGCTTATTAGACCAAAATATTAAAAAATTTCCATTAAAGTTGAATCTTTGATCATCATATTAGACATCAGAAAATTCACATTGATTTTTGTAAATGGTGTATATGAAAGTTGAGAACTTTTATAAATACTTTTGGGAAACAGAAGTGAAAAATACAGTTCCTACCCATATAGCTGAGAACATTGAATATAGCTGAGAACATTGACAGCATTTTAGGAACCAAAATACATCTTTAAATATAAAAGAATTTTGGGCGGAGTGATAGCCCAGCGGGTAGGGCATTTGCCTTGCATGTGGCTGGCCTGTGCCAGCCCGGGTTCGATCCTCGGCATCCCATATGGTCCCCTGAGCACTGCCAGGAGTAATTCCTGAGTGCAGAGCCAGGAGAAACCCCCTGAGCTTCGCCAGGTGTGACCCAAAAAGCAAAAAAAAAAAAAATATATATATATATATATAAAGAATTTTTACCTTACTTGTGACGTAGGAACTTGCAGTCGTGCGTGTTCTGAGTTGTGCTGCTTGAAATAAAAACAAAGTAGGAATATTAAGTTGAAGTTGTTAGCATTAAATAAGGGAGAATTAAATAGTTGTAGTTGAAAGAACATTTCTGTTTGGGCTATATTTTTACAGTCATTCTATATACTTAGCTTCTGAGAATTTAAAATATAGTGAGTGCACTAAGGACCACAGAGGTAGTACTGCGGGTAGTTTGCAAGCAGGTGACTTGGGTTTGGTTCCTGGCACCACATGATTCTCAGATTGTGCTTGTCAGGAGCGATCTCTGAGTGCAGATATATATATACACACATATATTCATATTCATATTCATATTTTTCTTGCACTGATACAGTAGTCTAGCAGGAAATCCCTAGAATTAATTGGACTATGCAACAGGCATTGCACTTTGGAAAATTAGACTTTGAATTGATGGTGCTTAGTGTTTACGATGACCATTTTATAACAAAGTATGATATGACCCTAGTGTATTTTAAATGAGACAGTACGGGTTGTCCCTTAGTAAACCAGGAATAGACATGAAGTCACTTGTGTTGGCAGTAGATATGTGGTATTATGCCTACTTCTCAGATCAACAGCAGTAAACACATGTTAGACTGGAAAATACTTCTCTTTTTAGCTCCTGGAATTCAATCTTGATGAATACCATGGGAGATATGTGTAGCTCTAGAAAAGGTTTTGTAAAACATCAGTAATTACTTCCTGATTAATAATAATATCTTTCATTTAAGCTAGCATATTTTTAGGATTTATTCTGAGTACTAGAAAATTATTTCTTATAGTGTGAAATCAAGAATTGAAACTATAATGGAATTAAATTAGTAAATATTTAATGCCTATTTTGTATACTTCACTGAAGCACAGTGGGAAACAGAAGTGAAAAATACAGTTCCTACCCATATAGCTGAGAAACAGTACAGTAGCATAGAAAAGTATTACAAAACATTTTGGATTAATATGTTACAAATTTTGTCATTAAAAAATTCCTACAAGTCTGTAATAGACTCAGCCCATTGAACTGTCAAACCTCTCATTTAAAAGGTTTTGAAGAATCAGAAAACAATACATCATTGCCCTTGGATTCATATATTGTGAATACTTTGAATTCTGTTATTATTATTATATTATGATGATAATGATGTCTCTCTGCCCCCTACTGTTCCATCATCATTTTAGCAACTTAAAGTGTTTTAAATGCTTCTATTTTGTTATTCATCTGTAAAAGTCTGCTTTCTACTAGTTATTTTCTATTAACAGAAGTAAAGATCTTTTTGTGTGTGTGTGGGGAAAGAGAGCTTAGGGCATATTTGGTGGATTACAGGGACTGTTTCTGGTTGTGTACCAGGAGTGACTCTGGTGATATGCTGGGGTCCACATACTTGGTGCTGGGGATTTACACCAGGGCTGGCCACGGTACAATGCAAGAGGTTTAACCCCTGCATTATCTTTACATCTCTCAGAAACTTGAAATTTGTGAGTACCCAGTTTCATCCCTCAGTTTCTCAATTTTTGGAGGATTTTTTGAGGGGAGAAATGGGAGGTTACTATGGAAGACAGAGAGAAAGAGGATTGAAAATTCAAACTTTCTCTCCAACTGTACATTTCTCTTTACAGTTAAATTTACTTATTAAAATCATATTGGTCAGACACAGTCCTGTGGGATATTCATTTTGTCTTCCCTGGATTAATTTCTTCTTGTAAAGGATGTTTTTGTTCATCTCAGAATCTATTAAATAGGTCTGTGTTTTTGTAATTAAGTAGCTTGCCTTATTCTGTCTTCCTTTTCCCTTTCCCTTTCCCTTCTCCTTCCTCCCCTCTGCTCCCCTTTCTTCCCTTCCCTTTGTTTCCTTTCCTTTCCCTTCCCTTCTCTTTCCTTCCCTTCTCCTTCTCCTCCTCCTCCTTCTCCTCCTCCTCCTCCTCCTCCTCCTCCTCCTCCTCCTCCTCTCTTCTCCTTCTCCTCCTCCTCCTCCACTCCTCCTCCTCCTCCCTCTCTCTCTCTCTCTCTCTCTCTCTCATTTTTGGGCCATACTTGGAGGTTTCAAGGCTTATCCTTATTTTGTGTTTAGGAGAACCTGTGTTTATGTTTATCTCCTGGTAGTGTTCACAGAACTGTATACTATGCTAGGAATTGAACTGGGTCAGCTGCTTGCCAGGTCAGTGCCTTGTACTATTTCTCCACTTCCAAGAACATTTTTAATATAGGAACCTCAAAAAAGAATGGAATGCTTCATTAGTACCATGAATATATTTTTAAACACTGAAAACACACAAATAGAAATAAAGATTTTGATAAAAGGCTATAATTTCTTTGTTTCAGAGTTTCAACTATATTTTGTTAAAGATTTTCAATTGTAAATTTTCTGTCCATGCAGACAATGTAGAAAGTCTTGTTCTAACTAACTCCATAATGTCCAGATGAAAAGTGACACCATTAGCACCATAGTCTGACGTTTTGACTATGTGATTTTTGGTAGGCAGCTATTAGTACTGTCAGAAAATTAGGTAAATAAAAAAAACCCATAGGGGCCAGAGTAATACTACAATGGGTAGGGTGCTTGCCTTGCACGAAGATGACCTGGTTCTATCTCTGGCATACCAGATGGCACCTCAGGCTGCCAGCAGTGATCCCTGAGCACCTCAGGGGGTGGCCCAAAGGCCACACACAAAAAAAATTATATGTATTTACATATACTTATTTTATCCATTGTTGCCTCTCTTTGCTATCTAATGGAGCATAGAAATGAATACTTTTCACTTCAGAAAGATTTGATATTTATAAACATTTAGTTGAACAGATATTTAATGCAAAAAAAGTTCTTCAGTTAGGTAAACCATTCTAATTTACCTGTGTTGAATCTTGCGCCTCACCATCATTCTGAGCTTGAAAACGGCAGCTGCATTCTGTGGTCCTAGCAATCGCCGCGCCATCTTCTCCTCGTATGTTACTCTCTTTAAAGAAACAAATCATTAAGGATTTAGTAATAAGATTGAATAAAAGTTGCTGGTACAGTTATTCCTTAAAACTGTAAGAAAAATATCAATGAAGAACTGTTGATCTATTGCATTATAGGTACAACTATGCTTTCAAATAGCTTTTTCTTCACTCAAAATTTTTGCAGAGTATTTTACGGAAATTTTCAGAAATTTTACAGAGTTTTTCCTGTTCCAGTTAGCTTGGTCTTTGACTGTAGTACTGATAATCTTCACTTTTTTTTTTTTAAGGTGGGGCACATCCATCAGTGCTCTGGGGTTACTCCTGGCTACGCACTCAGGAATTACTCCTGGTTGTATTCGGGGGGTCCTGTGGGGCCAGGGGATTGAACCCAGGTCGACTGCGTTTAAGGCAGGTCCCTATCAACCATACTATTTATCCAGCCTCACATTTTATAGAGAACTTTCAAGTGTACGTTGAATACGTAACTAATTTCTGGTTGAAAGCAGTGCAACTAGCAAGTTAAGTGTATTTGGATTAAAGGCCTATAATATTGTTTGAAAGATGAGCAGCAGACAGTGAACATAGTAAATTCCATAATGACAGTTTTAGCTATTTGTTCATCAATAATTTGCATTGGAGGATATCAAGGTTATTTTTTTCACTAGTTACTTGGTTATCAGGCATATATTATGAGAGGGTAGCGCTTAAAACATAAAAATTTCATTAAATCATTTAGATTGATTTTTCTTTTTCAGGCAGTCTTTTTTGGTTGTACCCAGTGATGCTTAGGAGTTATCCTTGTTCTGCACTCAGGAATTACTCCTGGCAGTGCTTGTGGGACCATTTGGGATGCCGGGGATCGAGCCTGGATCAGTCTCATGCAAGGCAAATGCCCTACCCAGTATACTATCACAGAGTGTTCCAGCCCTGCATTCTGTCTTAATGGTAGAGTTTCAGGCATAACACATCCCAGCAAACCCCCCCCCCCACCCGAGTGCCCACGTCCCTCCACTATTATCTCAGAGTCCCTCCTTCATGTTATTCCTCCTATCATTCTTTTCGTACTGAAAACCAGAGGTGATTTCTTTGCAGAGAAATATGGAAATAATTCTCCTTTTTTTTTTTTCACTTCTTTCTTCATCGGGCGGGGGGACCCAGGCGGCCAGGCCGGCGCGAGGCGACGCCAACCCCACCCCCCCCCCCCCAATAATTCTCCTTTTAGATAAGAGAAATATGGAAATAACTCCTTCTAGGTAATTGCTGTTCTTACTGATTTTATGAATGTAGATATATGAGACAAAAAACTTGTTTCTGAGATTAGATTATATAGTTTAATTTGTTTTATACAAAATAAATAATCTCACTTGATTTCCATTATGAAGAAGACTGTCCTTGCATTTTAGCTTTCTCTCTAAATCTTGAATCAGAGCTTCTTTTGATCCTTGTATTTCATGGTCAGGAGTCCTGGGTGCAGGCTTAGCATTTGCACTTTGTGATGGTGTAGCATTTACAGATTGGCGAACTGAAGGTTGTTGATAGCTTTAAAAGGAAAAGAGGATTTTAGGTAACTATGTACATCAAAGCTATAAATGTTTACACTTTGGTAAGCACATGACCTAAAGTATAATAAATTAAGAAAAAAGTTAAATTCTTTGTATAAAAGTGATATGTACCTAAAACAGAATTGATATTTTTTGGCAGATAGATTAATATGAATCTTCCACTCAGTATTGTTAACATTATAAAAGCACCAATTTCACTAAATATATAATGTATAAAGTATTTTATATGATGATTACCAAATTTTTTCCCTTTTTGTCTTGGCAAATGAAAATAATGGCAGGAGTTATTATTTAGATTAGACTTAAAGAGTATAACCTCAGATAGTTTCTCCAAAGAAGTGACAGTAAGCAGCAGCTTGAAAAACCTTCCAGTCTTGATGAATTTCTAAGGTTTGATTTGTGATTGACTGATATGGGCTTGAGACAGCTGAGATTTAGCGCTGTTTGAGCTTGTGTTGAGCATGAGATCACCCTGAGATCTCATGTTGATAGTTTGAAATTGGTGGTGGTGGTGGGAGAAGTACTTAAATATTACAAATCATGCTTTTTCGTTACAGACATGGTCGTTTAAATATTCACTAGCATAACCATTGATAATCAGTGGATATTCTGTGGCTTTGAGTAGAGTCTGCACTCTGCACGGTCTCAAATAGAATAAACTATTTCAGTTTCTGTTTTGAATTCTAGAAAATCCAAATATGACATTATATAAAAATAAGAAATATCTTCTGGATAACAGTTTCATCAATATTGCTAAAGTAGTTTTTAGAGAAAGACCTAGGTAATAAGGGGGCTGGAGGCGATAGCCCAGCGGGTAGTGCAAACACAGCGGGTAGTGCAAACGCCTTGCATGCAGCAGGCCCATGCCAGCGCGGGTTTGATCCCAGGCTTCCCATATGGTCCCCCAAGCACCGACAGGAGTGATTCCTGAGTGCAGAGCCGGTGATTCCTGAGCATTGCCGGGTGTGACCCAAAAAATAAAAAAAAAAAAAAAGAACTGGGTAATTAGAGAAAGAATAATAAACTGAAAAATTGTGTAAAAATGCAAATTTTTTACATTTTGGATAGCATTTGAGGAATTTGGTATATGCCAATTTTTTTTTAGCATAGAAAAAATGTTTATTTAACACATCTTTTTAGTTACTGGAAGTGGTTAAAGCCAAATGGGCAGTAATGAATTTAAAAAATATAAAAGTTTTATAGGGTGTTTACATCAAAGGAACAATGTTTCATTATGACAATTCAGTATTACCAGCTTTGAAATTAACACATGCTTTAGGGAAAAAATCTACTTTAGAAAATTAAAGTTATACTAATAAAGCTAATCTTTATTGGGTTACAATGAAAAATTATGGAATGCTTCATGAATTTATGTTGTCATCCTTATTTTAAGTTATTGTCTTAAATTTTCCTTTAAGAATTCTTGCCTTCAAAAAAATGCATATGGGGGGCCGGAGCGATAGCCCAGTGGGTAGGGCATTTGCCTTGTACACGGCTAGCCGATGCAGGCCCGGGTTCGATCCCCAGCATCCCATATGGTCCCCTGAGCACCGCTGGGAGTAATTCCTGAGTGCAGAGCCAGGAGAAACCTCTGAGCATTGCCGGGTGTGACCCAAAAAGAAAAAAAAATGCGCATGATGGCTTCTAAGTGTATGTAGTGCAACCCACAATGTGTAAGAGAAAGAAAAGAGAGAGAGGGGAGAGAGAAAAGAGATAAAGAACCTGCCATTCAGGCAGGCTATTGGAGGGGGGAGGGAACTGGGGACATTGGTGGCGGGAAATGGGCACTGGTGGAGGCTGGGGTGCTGGAACACTATGTGACCGAAACCTCTAAACATGAGCAACGTTGTAATTGTATATCTCACGGTGGTATAATAAAATGTTTAATTAAAAAAAAAAGAATTCTTGCCTTCCCAGAGCTTTCCTAATAGAGGGTAGGGATTGGTAGTTAGACATTACTGTAATTTTAGATATATTAGATAAATCATACTTCTGATAGTGCTTTGTGTAGCTTTTACTAATTTATAGGGCCCTGTTGATACTCACTGTGGGAAAAATAGCTACTATTCTCAATGACTGTTTTAATGTTATCATCTTAAACATGCTTAGTTACCCAGAAGAGGGCCTTGGTCTGTTCTCTGACATGTACCTCTTGACATATTCACGAGGATAAATAAAAGAACTTGTAGGACTTGAGATATCATACAGGCTTTAGATGCTTGCGTTTATGCACTGATTCCAGTTTGAACCTCTAACATCACATATGGTTCCTCAAAGACCACCAGGGAATGAGTCCGGGCACAGAACTAGGAAACCCTGAGCACTGCTGAGTGTGGCTCCCAAACAAAAAAGTAAATAAATGTATTTAAATATTTTTGGATCATACCCTTTGCTGTTCAGGACTTATTCCTGGCCCTCAGGGATCACATCTGCTGGTGCTTGTGGGTCCATATGCTTGGGAGCAAACCGGGTCAGCTGCATGCAAGAGCGCCTTACCCACCATCTCTCTAGCCTCAATAAAATAATTTTTTGGGGCTTGGGGCTCCACACCCAATGGTGTTCAGGGCTTACTTCTTTTTTTTTCTTTTCTTTTTTTGGGCCACACCCGGCAATGCTCAGGGGCCTCTCCTGGCTCTGCACTCAGGAATCACTCCTGGCGGTGCTTTCGGGGGACCATATGGGATGCCGGGGATCGAATCCGCCGGCTGCGTGCAAGGCAAGCGCCCTACCGCTGGGCCATCGCTCTGGCCCGCCAGGGCTTACTTCTTGTTCTGTGCTCAGGTATCACTCATGGTGGGGCTCTGTGTACTATTTGGGATTTCAGGGATCGAACCCTGATCCCTTGGGGTCGGCTACATGCAAGGCAAGCGCCTTACCTGCTGTTACTACGCCAATAAAATAATTTTTTAAATTTTTTATTATACCACCGTGAGACATAAAATTACAAAGGTGTTCATAATTGGTTCTTGGTAGTACAGTATACCAGCACCCATCCCTCCACCACTGCCCCATTTCCACCACCAATGTACCCCACCCTCCCGCCCACCCCCAGGCTGCCTCAAAATAAAATAATTTTTGAGCTAAGTGGAAATGTTATCTCCTTTGAACTATAGGTAAGTTTTAAATCTTTGCAGCATTAGTAATGCAGTTGTGGTTATTAATCACTAGATTATAAGCATACTAAGGGAAAAGATACTGTATTCCTCATATGCTTCCTCAACACAAAGTCTGGATATTGGAGATATTCTTTGTTGAATTGGTGGGTGTTTTCTTGTATTTAATATGCATTGTTTTAAAAGTTGGCAACATACTCACCCTCCTTTTATTTTAGATTTCCATATTTTTCTGGTTTAATCTTTAAAGTCTTATTTGTTCATGTAAATAGTCAATTACATGTTTCAATAAACAGTGAGTTTCTTTTCTTTTTTTTAAAAAGATTGAATTCTCAGATCAAAGTGGTAAACATTCTGTTTTTAACCCCACAGATATTCTGTATCTCTATATGAAGTTATAGTAACATTTTGTTGCCTTTTTTAAGGTGGTTTTAAAAGTGATTCAGTATTACATAATTCTGTTTTGTTTTATTTCCTTTTCTTTTGAGGCCACACCTCGCAGTGCTTAGGGTTTACACCTGACTCTGAACTCAGGGATCACTCCTGGCCAGTTCAGGGGACCGTATGGGGGTATCAGAGATTGAACCCAGGTCTGCCATGTGCAAGCTAAGTATTCATTGTACTATTGTTTTGGCCTCAATTCCATTTTTAACTGTTTTAAATGGTGATCATATAATGTAATAATAATTCTGTTTTAAACTGTCGTCATGTAAGAAAACCAAAAAATGATCAGAACCAAGCCTGAGGATTACTGATATGTAGTAATCTAAGTAACTTTATACATTGAATATCCGTGTTATTACCATTTTAGGGTTAGATGATTTAAGTGTTAGGACTTGGCATCAATTTATAAGCTATCATAATACTTGCACATTGATTTATAATTTAATTTTTTTCACCCAAATCCTTACTTTCATTACAGCTCAGACAACTACATCAATAGAAAGGGACTGCTTAAGGTTTGGTGAAAAGCTACTAAAGCCTTTAAACTTCTCTAGGTCAGAATCCAAAAGATTATTTTAGTAGATGGGGAGACATAAGTCCTTCCTATCAGTGAGGGAGTTGTGCAGAAACGTTCAAGGGGCCAGAGTTTTCCACTCTGTGCATTTGGACATGGGTGGGTATCAGGTGGCTGTGGGAAGATTAGAAGAATTATCTCTGGTTGCTGAAAATGGAACAGCTAAAGCCAGAGCTTTGATCTTTGGTTTGGACACCTCTTATGTCTTAATTTTTTATCCTTTCCACTTTTGCCTTTCTTCCTGTCTTATTTCTCTGTACAGAGCTAGTTACATAGTTGAGGCCCAGAAACATTTATTTGATGGTTTTCCTTTTTGGGCAGGAACTTAAAACAGGATTGAAAGACTAAGAAAAGTATTATAGTCAAAAAATTATTTTATTAAATTTTGACTTTATTAAAATAAAAAATTATTTTAGATTTAAAACTATATGGGTAATTCAGAAATAATTGAAAACTAAATAAAAAATTTCAAAATAAATGTCATAAAATTTACATTGAATGATAATTGGTTTGAGGAGATTTGGGAGGATTTTCAATTTTTGAAGGTATCATTGAAGAATGTTTTATCAAATCTATGACAATACTGATTTTGTAGGTTAAAAATGTAGTTAACTTTAGCCATTTCAAATGGCCATTTCAAACATTCCAACAAATGTTTTAATCTTTGCTTTTTATTTTAAAAAAATACTAAAAAGCTTTATTTGGAAGTTGAATTGCCATACTCAAGAGATTCAGAACTGTCACCAATGTTAAGACTCCCTAGAAAGATCAGCCCCTAGAGAAGACTGAGGGAAATTAGCAAGAATATCAGCAAGTCTGTTGATAAGCCTGCAACAGAGCATTTGCCATCAGACAGTTTTCCAGATGCCTCTGATTTAATTCTCAGATATTCTAGCCAGCCAAGGAATGGGGGAAACTGATAGCCCTAAGTTTGCATAATCACAAAGTATTTAGTTCATGTTTTAAATAAGCACAACCACTATGCCCTTCTTCATATCAAGTTCTCCTGGGACAGTTTTAGGACTATGGAAATAGTTCATGCTTGCATAAGACTGCAGGCATTCTTCTTTGTATTTAGATCAGCCCAACCAGTTGGAACAAAGTGATTTTAAGTACCAAAGAAAATCTGAAGGTCATAAGCCTTTATCTAGTCAAGCCTTATGATAGTAAGGAAAATTCATGGCCTGCAGTGTTTGCATTCCATATTTTCTTTTTTAGCTAATTGGATATTTGGAACCAGAGAGGAAAATGTGAAGAACAAGACTAAGCCTGAGAAGAAACTTAATAATTTTTACAAAGCTGTAAGAGAGGAAGTCCTGGCTTACGGAGAATGGACAGGTGTTCTTCATCTCAGTGATTAGATTTACAGCATGAAGAACTTCTCAAAACTGGTTGAATAGCTCACTGTTCTTGGGTGTGTTAGAAGTCTTATATTTGGGTCTAACTTTGCACGGGCACTGACGTATGGGTCAGATGACTCTTACTGCCAGGTCCGTGATTCACTGTGTTCGGGAATTGTGGAATGAGACTTTTGACGTTATAATGCCTTTTTAGTTATGGAGAAATAAACTACAGCATACCCTCTTCCCTCCAATATTACCCTTATGTTCCTATTTTTATTTAAAAATAAAACTCATTTAGGGCCAGATAGATGGCTCAGAGAACTGGTCCCTGGAGCCACATGGTTCCCTGAGGAAGTGAGGAAGTGGTTCCTGAACACCACTAGGCATGTCTCCCCAGCGCCACACCCTACCCCCAAAACGTAAAACAATCTCCACTTACTTGTAATCCACATTGGAGGGGATTTTACTGCTACTGTAATCAGGCTGGGATGGTAATATGGAGCTGAGGAAGCTGGCTGGGGACTGGTTATAGGTAGCCGTTACCCTTTGGCTAGGGTTGGGGCCTGTGGGCTGCTGAGGAGAGGCAGGGAAAGCAGAGGAGGACATGGTGATGTGGGAGCTCACAGTTGAGGAGGCAGAAAATCTTTGCTGTGTGCCCTGGCTTGGCTGAATGATAATGGAAGACTGTTTGGTCTGGCTGGAGAAGCTGGCGGTTTCAGGTCCAGGAGGCTGCACTCTGGAAACACATGGGTTTTGGGATTGGATGAAGTGTTTTGGACGTTCGTAGTTAAACATGCTTGGCTGGAGGACAGAAGGAGCCACGTGATGAGGACGGTGATTGGCTTCCAGAGGGGTGGGGTTCCAGAGTTGAGACTGCAAGCCTGGAATTATAGAACTTTGCGAGGGGTCAGAGACTTCAGTCTGCTCCTCCTTGCGGAGCTCCTGGGAATTCCGTGCTCCAGGCTCTGATGGGATGGCCTTCTCTTGACGACTATTGTTCCTTCCAAAGGAAAAAATAATTTAATGACAACATTTACATAAATGTCAAAATTGTTTGATATCTCTAGAAGATTCCGAACTCTTTCTTTTTGGAGCTGTGTGTGTTTAAGGTTATTTCAAGATAGGACTTTACTGTTCCTAATACCTTCTTTATTTCTGTCTTTGCATAAATCTCTCTTAAAAATATGTATTGGTGTCTTTTTTCTTTGAGTGATTCTTCTTTTTTGGGGTCAGGGCTTGTCTTCTCAAGCAGTGGTTAGGTGGCCTGGAGTCTGCCCCTGTTGATTCTGCCTCTGTTCATCCTACCTGGCTGGATGATTTAATTCTAGGGCTCAAGGTTGTAGAGCAGTGAGGGCCTTAAAGGATACACCTGACGGTGCTTGGGGCCCAGGTGGTTCTAGGGTTTGAACTTGGGTTCTTTTACGTGCACAGCATGTGGCCACTGAATGCTGAGTTGTCTTTCTGGTCCTATAAAAGTAGTTCTTGGAGAATATCCAGGGACTTCAAGATACTGAGGCACAAAGATTGATCTTGCCAAATGGTTGTATAGGAGATGAATTTCTGTGATGTTGCTCAGTATATTAGCTTTTGCTCAGATGTTGCATACAGGTCATTACATTAGCCACAAAGATCAAATCATTTAAAATTAATGGCAGTTAAATATGTAGTAAGTCTTCACTTAAAAGTTTTGGTAGGTTTACGGAAACTTTAAAGAACATAGTTATATCGAAACAGTCCTGTTATAACATTTTATTCAATTTAGGCAAAATTTACTTCTCATCAACATTATGATGAAATGATTATTGACTAAAATGGGGTTATTCAAGGACCTGCTGAAAACATCAGCTTCTGTTCAGTTAGAAGCTGATGTTTCCATGGCTCAGCAAAATCAGTGAAAAAACTTGTCTGGTATACCAGTTATTAGTATCCTGATGCTGTGTAATAAATAATGTCTTTGTAAATCAAGGGGAGCAATATACTTCTTTCATTAAAAATATCAATATTTGCTCCTTTACCCTTTTCAGTTTCACACACACAGTTCAGTTCTAGAACATCTGTAATTCACTGTTGTCAACTTTGAGTATATCTTTACTATTTACTGACTCTTTCTCCTTTCTTGATTCCAGATCGACCATCATTCCAAAGCAGATCCTAATTCAAGAACTTTTTATCGATTATGTTCTCTGGATATTGGTTTTGATGTTCTCTTGATTATTTATAGTTTTCCATTTATTACTTTTACTTGTTAACTATGTATGCTACACTAATTTGGAAATAGTTACTTCCTTTTGAAGTGACAAACAAGAAGTACAGAAGGAAATGAGGTAACTGCGAAGTTATTCTCTATCTCACCAAGAAAAGATGGTGCCACTTCTCTTAGCTCTACATTTCTCTTCCAACTTCCTAAGCAGACTCCTCTTTTTTCTTGGATTAATAATCTGCTGCTGCAGTTGGGCTTGAAAGATTATATTTGCCTCTATTTCCTCCATTAGCATGCAAATCTACGTACTTGGGCTTTGTGCATTAAAGTAAAATATTAATTATACAGATTCTATCTTTATTCAAAGACAAGGGAGAGCCAATATAGAAATTTGGTTCCATGCTTGATGCCTTCAACTATTATTTGATCCTTAGAACCACATGGTCTCTTGAACATAGTTAGGTGTAGCCCTGGAGGTCCCCAAGCACTTACTGTTGTGACCCTAATGGACCTGTGCACTGCTAAGGTGCCCCAGATGGTCCCTGGCACCTCAGGGCCCGAATGTATGGCATATTTGCATCGTCAGGCTCTTGAATTGAGTTGCCTGACTGTTTGGCTGAGAATTGTGGGAGAGCCCCTCAAAATAGAACGTTGTTTGGGACTCCCTGAAAAAGGAAAGATTTTTTTTTTTTTTTTGTAAAAGAACACTTAAAAGATCATAATTTTTTTTACTTTAAGTTTTATAAACACAAGCACTTTTGTTTGGAGTCATTTTATTTTATTAAAATATGTTTTTTTTCTTCAATCCACTCCCAGCAGTGCTTTAGATCATGTAGTGCCAGGGATGAGACTGGGGCTCCAGCATGCAGAATATGCATGTCAGTCCTGTGAGCTATGTCCTCATTCCTGGAGTTGTATTTTGTTTATTTATTGGGGGAGGGGCCACACCGGAAGTACTCAGGGCTTACTCCTGGCTCTGTGCTCAGGATGCTCTGTGTGCTGCGTATCTGCTGTGTGCAGTGCAGATGTCTTAACACTTGTACAGTCTCTCTAGCTCCCTCTGGAGTGTATGAGCAGTATTAGGTCGTTCTCTAGAGAGGCTTTAATTAGGTCTACTCCAAAAAAAAAAGCATGAAAAACCAGAAAAACACTATTTCTAATATTTTTAGGCAAGTGATTTTGTAGTTAAGAATTTAATTTCTTGCAGTTTTGACCTTTTTTTTGTTTTTTTTGAACCTAAATTTTGATTCCTAAATTCCTTTTTGAGCAGGCAAGTTTATCTGTCTGTCTGTCTGTCTGTTTGTCTATCTGTCTGTCTGTCTATCTGTCTGTCTATCTTTCTCTATTTATCTCTCTAACTTCTATCTATCTATCTCTCTAACTTCTATCTACCTGTCTATGTGTCTGTCTGTCTGACTGTCTGTCTGTCTCTCTCTGTCTATCTAACATCTATCTCTCTGACTGTCTGTCTGTCTATCTATCTATCTATCTATCTATCTATCTATCTATCTATCTATCTATCTATCTATCTATCTATCTATCTGTCTGTCTATCTGTCTGTCTGTCTGTCTGTCTGTCTGTCTGTCTGTCTGTCTGTCTTTCTTTCTATCTATCTATCACATTTGGCTGTTTTCAGGGCTTACTCCTGGCTCTGTGCCCAAGCATCAATCATGATAGGGCTTTGAGGGTCCGTATGGGTGCCAGGAATCAAACCCTAGATAGTTGCTTGCAAGGAAGAATAGTACCTGGAGAGAACAGTACTTACTGTACTGTTCTCTCCAGCCTGCCTGAGTAGGCAGACTTTTCAGATATCAAGGAATAAGTTGTTAACAAATAACCAGTAAATATTTTTCAAAGAGAGTTTTCTATTTTTCTTTATGCTTTGGAAAATTTTAACTCCCTGTGCATTTTTTTTTTTGAATCATACCCGGCAATGCTCAGGGTTTATTCCTGGCTCTGCACTCAAGAATTACTTCTGGCGGTGTTCGGGGGACCATAAAGGATGCTGGGGATTGAACCCAGGTCTACTGTCTATGAGGCAAATGCCCTCCTCACTGTACTATCACTCTGGCCCTCATCATTTGCTTTTTTTCTATAGGTCTGCATAGTTAACAGTTACTATGCTTTTCAAAAAGCTCAATTTAAAATATATTATTTAGAAAGTTTAACTTTTTTTCATGACTTCGTAAAATTTGTATAGATAATCAAAGATTGTTATGATTAGTTTTGTTAAAAATTTTAATTCTACAATAGATTATATTTCAGTATAATTTTATTTTAAATGCTGTTATGTTTTAAAAATTTAAAAAATAAAATATTTAGTCAGCTTTGAAAATTACAGCATTTTCCCATTACAGCCCAGACTTTCACAAAAAAAAACTGAGAGAATATTAGAGTATATTTGGAAACCACAGGATATCACTACAATAATAGTCAGACCAAGAGTGCTTTTCAAGGAAAAATGACAATTTAAAAAAAAATAATGACACAGAACTCTTTACCCTACCGTTTCTTAAGGTCTTTTAGCTTCAATAAAATGCATAGATCACTTTCTTCTCAAATATTTATATAATACCATTGCCATGTAATGGCTTTCAAATTTTTATCTGAACGATCTCCATTTGTATTCACTTCTTTGATTTGGACAAAATACAAAAACAAAACCCTAAATTGTAGCAGGAATAAAGAAGGGACTTACCCGCGGTGTCAGAGTGCCAGCTGGGTTTAACCGGCTAGAGAAGGGAAGGAAGAGCCATCCTCTTCCCTCACGAACTAATCTTGTGGCTCTGTGCTTCGTGTCATAGCACCAGTGACTTTTATCAGCTGCCAGACAGTGACATCTGATGTGCTTGCCTGTCCTTCTACCTATGCTGGCATGTCAAATTAAGAGTCCACAATCTAAACAATATCTCAGATGTCTCAGTGATATTTAAGAAGTGGGATTGCATGCGCTTCTCTTGCAGCCTCTATTTTAAATGTGAATTTTGACCATAAACTTTGCAAAGAAAAGGAATGAAGTGGGAAATGGGGAAAAGTCAAACTCAAACAAAAATATAACCCTCATTTTCTTGATTGTGGAGATAATTCATTGAGTCTTCTTTTGAGGAAAGCTAGCTAAAAGGGAAATAGCATTCTAAGACTGGCATTCTGTTTGGTACTATTTCTTCAGGAGTGTAGGACCAATGAAGCATGGCCTCCAAATGGCTTGTTTTAGATAGGGTATTCTATTCCTTCATTTGAAGACTTCCCAACTCTTCCCCACTCTTGAAACATGGGATTGGGAGTAGAATGGGTATTTCCATTTTTCCGTGTTTTAAGAAAAAGGGGAAGTGACCACAGTGTGGTCAAAGGCAGAAAAGTAGGGTCATGGGGATGTGTCACCAGAAGGTGGAAAGTCCTAAGTTGATCTCAGCAAGTTTTCTCATTCTGTATGGCATGTCTCCTTAACTTGTATTTTGTTGTTGTTGTTTTGCCACACCTAGCTGCGCTCAGGGCTTACTCCTGGCTCTGTGCTCAGGGCTTACTCCTGGCCTTCAGAGAGTGACCATAAGGGTGCTAGGGATCCACCCAGGTTTGCTCATGGAGGACAAGTGTCTGGCCCACTGTGCTATTTCTCCAGTCCCTGGACTTGCACTTGTATTCTAAAAAGAATTTTGAAGAATAAGAGAATTATACATAAGGACTCTTTTCTGTAAGTTCTTTCTTTGATTGCTCCTTGCTCCTAATATTCACCCATTTTCCATTCTCTTTTCATCAAGGAAACCATCTTGGTATTTAGGTTCTATTTTTTTTTCCTTTTGGGTCCCACCCAGCAATGCTCAGGGATTACTCCTGGCTCTGCACTCAGGAATTACTCCTGGTGGTGCTCAGGGGACCATATGGGATGTTGACGATTGAACCCGGGCTTTGTGCAAGGCAAATGCCCTACCTGCTGTGCTATCGCTCTGGCCCCTAGGTTCTATTTTTGTGCAGGCAAATAATTACTGAGAAAGAAGGCAGGTGTGATGGAGTGGGTTAGGTGGTTTGAAAACTAGGCCAATCAGATGAAATTATCTCCACTAGCTGACTTTAGTTTTGGCATGCGCCTGTGTCTTAATGCAGTGTTTCTCTTCCCAGGATATGTCAGGGTATTCTCAACCTGGGTGAAAATCATGTCAGTGTTGGTTGGGGTTGGGGAGGAGAGCAACTGCATGAGACTAGGGGCCCTGTAGGGAAGTGGGAAGTGAAGGAAAATGAAGTGAATGAGAAAAAGACCATTAAAAACATGGTTGCGAAACACTGATTTAAAGCATATCTATTTATTGCCTTCCTCAATGTGTACTTCAGTCGATTTATCATGTACATTAGGTTGCAGAAAATAGATATTTGAGCACGTATGAGCCATTTAAAATTCTTCACAGCCTCCTGATTTACATGTGGTGCTCAGAAAGACTGATAATTGCTGCGTGGGCACCCAGTCTGTACTTATTGGAAAAAACACACTCGTCTTGAAGGTAGGTGTTTGTCTACAAAGTCTTATTTTGGGAACTACCAAGAATATTTTTCCACATCTGCTCTGTGGCTTTTGAATTCAACTTGCAGGGACAAAATCTTTCAATACAAATTTGACATAAAATGTAAATGCAGATGACATAATAAAATCACATGAATAACCAGCACATACGGTATTTGCTTTGAGTAAGGCACTATTCAAAGCACTTTAAATATGGTGCATGTGACAGATCACTTGTTTTTTCTGTAAGGGTATGGGATTTATTTAGGACAAGGAAGAGGAGATTCAATTTTTTTTTAGGGGTTGTTTGCTTGTGACCTCAGTTTTCCACCTCTGTGTGAAAATTTTACTTTTTTTCTCATTTCATTTAGCATAGTCACCTTAAGAGCTACCATTTTGTCACCAAAGGCAGACTTATTTTCTTTAACAGTAGAATACAGTAGAACAGTAGAATACCTATTACCCATCAAGTGATCTAGTTATCACTTGATGGGTAATAGATGATTCCATGTTTTTTTTAAAGTATTTTATTATACCACCGTGAGATATACAAATAAAAAGATATATAAATTAAAAAGTTCATATTTGGGTTTTGGTCATACAGTGTTCCAGCACCCGTCCCTCCACCAGTGCCCATCTCCCACCACCAACGCCCCGGTTCCCTCCCCCTTCCCCAGCCCACCTCCATGGCAGGTTCTTTATTTCTTTCCCTGTCTCTCGGAAGAGGAGATTCTAGATGTGAACGCTTCAAGTTCCTAAAAGTTTGCAATATGTCAAACTCTTCAAGTTCCTAAGTTTTCCTACTACCAAAACAGGGAAGAGTTCTAAGACAAATGGTTAAGTCCCCAACACACACTTTTTAAAAGGCAGTTTCTAAGTGTACTACAGTTGAGGAAGAATTTTTTTGTTATATTTGCGTTTTTCTTTTTCTTTTTCCACTGTTGTGGAGTTTCTGGTGCTGAGGGCTGATGGGTGGCCCGCGACAGTGCTTGGGACTGAAACCAGAAACTTAGAGATACAAAGCAAAAGCTTTTACTCTGTACCACTTGCTCTGTTTTCATAGCCTTGTATTTACTCTCTCTTTTAAAAAATTACCATCACATTTTATTTGTCTTTCTTAAAATGTTTTCATTGAGGCAACATGGATCATAGCAGTTCTCTTACTATTGTCTTAATACTTCCGTTTTCTTTTCTTTTGCTTTTTAGCCACATCTGGTGGTGCTCAGGGTTTACTCCTGACTCTGTACTCAGGGAGCACTTGTTTCAGGGCTTGGGGACCATATTTAATACTGGGATTCAATGTGGGTGGGCTGTGTGCAATGCAAGCTCCCTATCTGCTGTACTGTCGATCTGGCCCCAGATACTTTTACGCTTTATCCTCTGAGCTTTACCTCTTTTTTCTCAAGGCTTTTTAAAAATACAGCCTCACTAGATAAGACAGAAAATGGAACAGTGTACTAACAATTGTCGAAAGTACTAATACCAACCTAGAAATGAGCATTAAATACAGGCAAAAGATATTCATGACAACCCTTTAATGTATGTTCTGTAATCCTCAATCTGGAAGGGAGGGAAAGGAGAAAGAGATAGAGAGGAAAGGGAAAGAAATAAAGAACCTGCCATGGAGGCGGGCTGGGGAGGGGAGGAGGGAACCAGGGACAATGGTGGTGGGAGATTGGCACTGGTAGAGGGATGGGTGCTGGAACACTGTATGACCAAAACCCAAATATAAACATCTTTGTAATTGTATATCTCACGGTGGTATAATAAAATACTTAAAAAAAAGATACAGCCTCATTTACAATGTGATGGTTCCATACTTTATGTAGGTTAAAGTTTTCTCTGTAATAAGGGGACCAAAAGATGAATGAGAAATAATAGGTAACTCAGTCCTTTTTTAGGACACCATTCTTAGAAGTTAAGGGTCTGTATTTACTAACTTATTAGAATCTGCTTTTCTGCAGTTTAATATTAGGTATCCTTTTAATTAATTTTTTGAGGGGATAACCTTCCAGGCAGTAATCAGGGTCTTGGGGACCATTACCTACTCTGCCAAACATTTGGGCCTTATACTCAGGTCCCAGTAATATGGCATAGTTTAGACCAGTCAGTGCGGGGCGGGGGGTACCAGACCCTAAACCAGCAGTTAGGTTTGGTCTTAAGAATTATGTATTTCTTTACAGATACTATTTGTTTGACTTTATTGCTTTTCTTGAGAAAAATATAGTACTCTAAATATATGCTGGATTTAGAGGTGACTACAAGAGTGTGCCACCCGCACAGCAGAGCCTGGCAAGCTACCCGTGTTGTATTTGATATGCCAAATACCAGTAACAATTATAGACCTCATTCCCATGACCTGATGGAATGGTTTGAGGCTCTTTATGTTCCTGGAGCAAGCAGATGCCCTTGGGCTCTACTACCATGAGACAGGATATATGGAGATGTTACTGGTGCCTGCTCGAGTAAATCGATGACAACGGGAAGACAGTGATACAGTGTAGTGATACTCTAAAACTGAAAAATTGTTGATATTAGGTGGGTTAAACCTCTGTCAAAGACAACTTTTTCCTTTCCTTTATTTAAGTCATCAGTAAGGGACTTGCTAAAACTAATGTCTCATGAAATTTAGGCACTTTCCTAACCTGATGTTTCATTGAAACGTTCCTTGCATCGAGAGATAGTACAATTTAATTCCGTTGCCTTGCGTGTAACTGAGCAACTGCTGAGCACAGTCCTAAAACACAGAGCTGGGTGTAGCACCTGAGCACTGCTGGGTATGTCCCTAAAGAGAAACATTTCTGGGCCGGAGCCATAGCACAGCAGGTAGGGCTTTTTCTTGCATTCAGCCAACCCAGTTCAATTCCTGGCATCCCATATAGTCCCCTGAACACCGCCATGAGTAATTCCTGAGTCAGAGCCAGGAGTAACCCCTGAGCATTGCCTGGTGTGACCCAAAAAGGAAAAAAAAAACCAAAAAACTCTCTGAAACCAGTTCAGCATGTTAGGGAATTTCTTCTTTTCCCATCATCAGTGAAGGGTAGTTAGTTAACTATTATTCATTCATCCTATTTTTTAAAAAAAATTGTGATTCTTGTTGACTTTACTTTTGGGTGGTGGTGGTGATTGTTTCTATTTATAAGTAGTGCTTGGGGAACCCAGTGACCATTTATAAACATACTTGGCCAGTGATATTCAGGCCCAGCATCGCTGGCGCCACCAGGGCCATCTCTCATGGTGCGTGAAGAATCACGTAGTGCCGGGAAGGTGCCTGGAAGAACCTCCAAACACCAAGCATGTTCTTTGGTCCTTGGAGCTCTTTGATCTCAGTCCTAGTTGTTTTATAAAATTTCAAATATATATGTTACAAAAATGTTGCTGAACTTCTAAAGTCAGAGGTCAGATATGTGTTGAATGAAACTAATTTCTGCTCTGTCACAGAGAAATAAAATACCACTTTGAAGATTAGAGGACTGAAGAGTGGGGAAGGGAACATTTTATTCATTTTAGGTTAGTATGATTTGATTACTGAAGTTTTACGTAGACATATCATATAAGAAAACCCCACTATAACACTTGTGATTTGAAATACCCATTTTTGGCACTTGACACAATCTTTTAGTCTTCTCAAATAAGAAATCACAGTTGAGTCAAAGCAGTAAAAATGGTTGATTTTT
>JAJIBD010008324.1:0-63432 GCA_021461705.1 Cryptotis parvus
TAGTCTTACAGTGAGAGTAACCATGTCTTCATTTGCAACATGGAAAACAAAAATTCTCAAATGTAGAAAATAGCTGTCTTTTCTAAAAAGTTCAATTCTTGTCTTCATTTAGAATTTTAATATCTGGAATTGTGATAAGGAATTTTTGCAGTAGATTTTTAAAATATTACATCATTTTGCTGAAAATTTGTCTATGTATCACTTTTAAACTTTTTACCCAGGGACCAGTAAAATAGAGGCGTTAGGGCACATGCTCTGACAGTGATTCACCACGTTTGATCGCCAACACCCTGTGACTTCCAGAGATGCACTGTGTGAACCCCTCTTGGTCTCTAGTATGCAGAGCCTTGCAGCTTCATGTTCTAGGGCCTCGCATCCCTCTGGGCCCAGGCACTGAACCATTAGCCGAGTTGGCTGAGTGTCACCAGGAAGCACCACCAAGCTCTTTGAGTACCACCTGGGAATTCCCCACATCACCCTCAATTTTCTTGCATCTGGAGTTAAATTCTAACTCATCCTTAGCCCACATCCTGAACCTGTTTACCCAGCACTATTCATATGCTAGAACAAAACAAGACAGACTTTCTATCTTTTCATAAATAAAAATCTGAGGTTGGTGACAGTTGCAACTTGTGTCTCAAAATACTAGAAAATACAGGTTAAAGAAAGAATCTAAAACTCTGTATCTTTCATTTGGGAAATTACATTGCAAAGGAAGAATTTAGACATGTCTGGGAAAGCTTGGTAGAACCAAAATATAAAGGGAAATTATCACAAACGTGTGGATTCAGACTAAGTAAGACAGAAAATGGAAATGTGGTAACAATTGTTGAGGTACTAATGCCAACCTAGAACTGAGCATTAAATAGAGCCAAAAGATACACATGACAACCCTTTATGTGTTCTGTAATCCATAGTCTGGGGGAAGGAAAAGAAAAGAGAGAGAAATGGAAAGAAATAAAGAACCTCCTGGAGGGGGCTGGGGAGGGGGAGGACCGGGACATTGGTGGGGAGATGGGCACTGGTGCGGATGGGTGCTGCAACACTGTTTGACCAAAACCCAAATATGAACTTTTTAATTGTATACTTGTAATTTTAAAAATAAAAAATTAAAAAAAATAAACTGGGTTGATAGCCTCATTTGGGAAGACAATGTAAAGTAGAATCATAGAACATATCTGAATGGAGAAGAAACAGTAAATGACCAAGTAGTGATTGAATAGGTTATTACAGTAATAATTAATAATAATAACAACAAAATATCAGAGACCTTGATGTGGAGATAGAGAAAAGAGTATTTAGGCTTTTGAGTGGAGTGTGTAACATCAGGAGGTTTGGGATCTTCACTGATGAGTGCTTTCCTTCAGAAACTCCTCAAGCCACGTGAATGGGACTTAATGAGCATCAGGTTTGGTTGTCCCTGGGTGGGAAGAGTAACATTGCCATTATCTTCAGCCAGAGCCAACCACTGTGCTCTTCCCACAATAGATAATGGGTTAGGAAGTGGTTTGGACAGTTCAAAGACCTTTGAAAAAACTTAAATTTCCAACTTTACTTTTCAGAGAAGTGACGCTATAAGCTATCTAAAATGATTGACTCCAAAAAAAGAGCCAATAAAGAAGAGTTATGGGGAGCCAAAGGTCACCATTATGGGAAGTAGATACAGAATGACAATCGTGATGAAACTCAATTCATATCTCATACTGGCTGAATACTTTCAGTATATTTTGTCACTAAATTAATGAATACTTTGTCACTAAAATTATTTTACACTCAAGGATAATTTCAAAAAATGCTGACCTTGATTGTGACTGAGAAGTGCACTAAAAATAAGAGAAAATCAAATAAGCATGTGCTTTCTTTGATAAGACGAAGAAGTTTTTGAAGATTAATTAAAAGATAATATTAAGGTGTCTCAATTTGCTAAAAAATTAAATTAAAGACATGTAATTTAAGGATATACACTTTTATTTTATCAAGGGAAGACCTGAAGAGTTCAGAGGATGATGATCTTAAAATAAGGAAAATTTAGTTAAAAATAATTAAAACTTTGATCATTCATTTTCAAACCTTTTTTTCTGGTTCTAAAGTTCAATTAATTTCAGTCCTATGCTATGAATAACATAGCAGCATAAGCATTATATCTAGAATGCTACCCCGCACGGCAGAGATTGGCAAGCTACCCGTGTCGTAATTGATATGCCAAATACCAGTAACAATTATAGACCTCATTCCTATGACCTGATGGAATGGTTTGAGGCTCTTTATGTTCCTGGAGCAAAGCAGGTGCCGTTGGGCTCTACTTGCATGAGACAGGACATATGGAAATGTTACTGGTGCCTGCTCAAGCAAATCGATGATGAATGGGAAGAAAGTGATACAGTGATACAGAATTTTTGTGGAGTATTTTATAAACCTGTATATTCCATCCTGATTAAAAAAAGACCTCATTAAAATCAATGATAAAAAAAGTCCTCATCAGGCCGGAGAGATAGTCCAGTGGGTAGGGCATTTGCCATGCACGCGCCAGCCCATGCCCGCCCAGGTTCGGTCCCCGGCATCCCATATGGTCCCCTGAGCACCGCCAGGAGTAATTCTTGAGTGCAGAGCCAGGAGTAACCCCTGAGCATTGCCAGGTGTGACCCAAAAAAAGCAAAAAAAAAAAGTCCTCATCAAAATCAACAATTATATATAGTTTCATCTTTGGCCCACATCTTTATTGACCTCAATTATCACATTAAAATATTGTTATCAAATTAAGATTCAAATAGAATTTATTACACAAGATGAAGATCACTTTACAAGTATCACTGTATCACTGTCTTCCCATTGTTCATTGATTTAGTCGAAGTGGGCACTAGTAATATCTCCATTAGTCCTGTCACAAGCAAGTGCAATCCAAGGGCATCTACTTGCTACAGGGACAGGGAGGAGCCTGAAACCATTCTTCAGGTTATGGAACTGAGGTCCATAATAGTAGTCTTTTGGCATAAAATAAATAAAACACAGTAGCTTGCCAGGCTTTTACCGTGTAGGTGGTATAGTCTCAGTAGAAAGCTCTCAACCCGAGCATTTACTGATGAAACTAAAAGGGGGAAGATCAGGTTTTCTCTTAGATGGAGCTCTGAGGAACTATGGAGTCTGGATGTTGAAAATGACTAACTGCATAATGTGTAGTTTGTTCTGGCTTCTTGCCAGGCTTACTAGTATCAGTTCAAACATGTCTATAACTGTTTACTATGTATAAATGTGAAAGAAATTGGGATACTGAATATAGGACATGTCCTTTGGCCGCACACCAAGGGACATGTGGATCTGGTGTGGTGGGTCTCTCTCTTCTGGGGCAACTGGCATGGAGGCAGAGGAAAGGGCAGGCCCCAAAACTCCACTCTGAGTCCGGCCAGCATGAGCGGGAGAGACCATGCTGGCCAGACTCAGAGTGGGTTGCTTCCACGCGGCCAGCCAAGCAGTGCAACTGTGGGTCTGAAGTGGATGGGTCTGGATCTCTTCTGGGGTTGCAAATTAGCTGAGTCTGGCGTGGGTGGGTCTCTCTCCCGGGGCAACTGGCATGGAGGCGGAGGAAAGGGCAGGGCCCAAAACTCCGCTCTGAGTCCGGCCAGCATGATCTATCCCCCACTCACGAGAGCAAACCCTTGGAGCAATGTTGGACTCGGCCAGGGGATGGCCGGAGACACTTACCGGGAGGTCAGCTCCATGGGTTGCTTCCACATGGGGCTGGCTGAGCTGTGTGCCCATTGCTTGCAATTTTGGCATTGTTTTTGGGAGAGCAGCCAGCACTAAAGCACAGAAGTAAGATACAATTTATCACGAGGCTCTTTGTTAGGGAATAGTTAGAGAAATAGGGAAACTAGCACAAGTCTATGTACATGATCAATGTCTTTGGGTCCTGCCCACCTAGGAAATGGGATGCACTAAGAGTTTCTGCAATGAGGTTATAGATATTGCCCAGTCTCAGGATGAGTTCAGCTACAGGGGAAAGATGGGTGAGTTTCCAGTTGATAACTTGAACCATTCTCATAAATAACTTTTATCTCTATCCTTCTTCCTTCCTTTATTCTGTGATTTATTTTCCAGAGAGTGTAGTCATAAAAAAGTGTTGTAGAGAATGAACTGGATTTGAATTCTGAGTGCAACATTTGAGGCATGTGATCTTACCGTCTCTCCATTTTCTCATATATAATCTCATAATGGGACTAGCACCTTGCTTTCAAAGTGGGCCAAATTAAGGATTCAATAAATTAATGAAAAGGTGCTCACAGTGCATTGGCTACCCGTTGCTATATTTTTCCACTTATGTCTTTCTTCTTATTATAATATTAATATTAGATCATTTAAGTACATTTTTCCGTAAGTTTTCCAGTCTCCCAGAATTCCTCCATACAATTTACTTGCTTATTTGAGTCTGTTCATCATGTGTGTTGGTTATATAATTCTTCAATATAAGTAATGAGTACATATGAGCAAATTTAATTTACAAAAATGAAGTCAATAAAAAGGGAATTCTGAAAAAACAGCAGAAACCAGTAGTGTCAAGGGGAGACCTTGAGATTTCCTTCTTTTTTTTGCCATTGTATCTCAACCAATTTGGTGGTAACTCGCGTTTCTCCACTGAGAACAGTTTTTCCCTGTGTAAGGGAAGCAGATAATAAGAACATTCCATTTCTGGGTATCCAAATCTCAAGTGAGTCCTAAGAAATGTTCACATCTAATAATCAAAACTGTATTTTTCCTTGCCATAATTTCCATTAATGATAAAAAAACTTTAAAAGCAGAAGTTCTTTAAGTCTAGTCCTAGGTTCTTATAACCAGTAACAGCAGCAGCATCTGGGAACATAATAGGAATAAAAAATTTTTGTTCTTAGCTCAGACTGAATGAATCGAAATATCTGAAGTTAGAGCCCAAAATCTATATTTTAACAAATCGCCAGGACATGGTGATCATCAGTAACAGCAGTAGCTGCTTCAGAAAGGAGGAAAAAGACTTTAGTAGCTAGCTCCAACAATTAAGGGCAATGGCAAAAGTATCAGAATGTTGTTTTATGCCACGTCTGGTGGAGATGCTTTCAGATGTATTGCCTTGTTTGAATCACAAACATTGATATCAAACTTGTGTTAGCAGGGGAGGAAACTGAGGCAAAACACCTACTCTTGGTTATTTATTTATTAATTTATTCATTCATATCTATCTATCTATCTATCTATCTATCTATCTATCTATCTATCTATCTATCTATCTATCTATCTATCTATCTATCTCCTACCTATCTATCTATCATCCATCCATCCATCCATCTATCCATCTATCTGTCTGTCTGTCTGTCTATCATCTATCTATCTATCATATATCTAATCTATTGTGTTTTTGTGTTACACCTGGCTATGTTCAGGGATTACTCCTGGCTCTGCACACAGGAATTACCCCTGGCAGTGCTTGGGGACTATAATGGATTGAATCGAGGTCAGTCACATATAAGGCAAATACGACACCCACTGTGCTATCACTTTGGGCCCTGCTCTCAATTACTGAGCAGGTAAATTTCAGAGATAAGAACAAAATATTGGCTAATTCTTCAAACTGCTTCAGTGATTCCACTTGGCTTGATAAAATTAAAATACATTATTATATTTTTCATGTGTAGTTTAAATGATTCCTATTTCAGATAGTCTGTCTTTATTTTTCAGAAAGTTACATATTCCATTATCTGCATGTGAATATTACAGCTAAATCATAAACTTCAACATTATAAATTAGCTATTTATTTTAGAATTTATTTATTTCTTCTAAAGTAAAATAGAATTTATTATGGAGGCCTTAGGATGGGGAAGGAGAAGAGAGAAAGCAGAGAATAATGTGCTCAAGGGAGACGTAGGCAACTCAAGTGGCAGAGCACCTTTCTTTTAGCATTTATTAAGAGCCTATTTGCTGTGTGGTAAAGACATCTGCAAGGTGCTCATTGTTGTAAGCAAATATACTTTGTTACAATAAAGTAAATTATGCACACACAAAAGTGGATGTTATTTTACTAAACATGATAATATAAAAATATTTCATTTCCACCAAATATTTTCTCTTTCCCATGCTGACACCATATTCAATCATGGATTCCTCAATATGTCATGCTGGTTCATGAACTTATACCTTTATAAATGTTACTTTGGTGCTTAAAATTTCCTTACTTAAACTTGCAAAGTGAGGGGTAGGAGCTATAGTATAGCGGGAGGGCATTTGCCTTGAATTCAAATGCCAGAATTGATCTCCGACATCCCTATGGTCCCCTGAGCATGACCAGGAGTAATTTCTGAGTGCAGATCCAGGAGTAACCTTTGTGCATCGCTGAGTGAGACCCAAAATTTTTTTTTTTAAAGTATATAAAATGAGAAAAAAAGTTACAAAGTGAATATTTAATCACCATTCAAGATTCACCTCAATTATCACAGTCTGTGTGAAACAACTTACCACACATCTCTTTTCAGGGCAACAGTTCTCTTGCATGCTTAACTCTGACTATACTGAGTATAGGGCGATCTGTTTCATCTATTTATTCCAAGGCACTGACCAGTTTACAGAAGAAATAAAAGTCAAGAATTGGTTAAGATTTTACTATGGATTTCATGTTGTAAAGAAAAAATCTGAACATAGACCCCAGGATATTAAATGAAATTCAAAGACACTGGAGAAAAATCAAATATTTTTATATGAGGATGATCATTTATAGCCTTAAGCAGAGTAGCACATTTTATTTTTTAAAAAGTAATTGATCTTGATAACGGTAGGGCAAGTCAAAGGACAAAGTCCCTTGCTGGTTCCTTGATAGCAGAGTCTATTTTCTGGTTCTTTATTACCCATAACACTTTGTAAATCTTGAGACACATTGGAAATCTTCAATAAATGTATGTGAAAAGAATAATATTTCAGCATTACTATGGTTACCAATAGAATTCTTACTCATTTTAATAAAAATATCTTCTATATTTAAAGTCTACATTAAATATCTGAGATATTTTATTGTAACAAAGTATATTTGCTTAAAAATAAGAAAAGCATTTTTAAAAAGTATTTTAAACATGCACTTTTAATGTTTAAAATTGAGAATTTCTCTTTTCAAGTGAAGTAAAAAATATCTAAATCAAATAAGAACAAGAACCAAAATGTATTAGAGAATGTTTTTTTCCAAATTAAAGCCCGCAGTTTCTGCTAATTCTTCTACATGTGGCTGCAGGACTCAAGTCATCATTAAGAGAGGATTTTATGCAAATGATGGCTTCTAAGTGTCCGTAGTGCAACCCACAATGTGTGGGAGAAGGAGGAGAGAGAGAGGGAGAGGAAAGGAGATAAAGAACCTGCCATTTAGGCAGGATGTGGGAGGGGGAGGGAATTGGGGACATGGGTGGTGGCTGAGGGGCACTGGTGGAGGGCGGGGTGCTGGAACACTGTGTGACCGAAACCCCCAAGCGTGAACAACGTTGTAATTGTATATCTCACGGTGGTATAATAAAATGTTAAAAAAAAGGAAAAAAAATAAAATTTTGTTTAAAAAATAAAAAAAAGAGAGGGATTTTATTTTAGAAGTATCATCTTAAACTTCAGGGACGCTCCATTAAACATCACAATGAAATACACCAAAAGAGAAGCAGTTTATATTTTTTTATTATACCACCGTGAGAGATACACAATTACAAAGCTGTTCATGTTTGGGTTTCAGTCATACAATGTCCCAGCATCCAACTCTCTACCAGTGTCCACTTCCCACCACCAATGTCCCCAAATTCCCTTCCCCGTCCCCAGTCTGCCTCTATAACAGGCACATTTCCCTCTCTCTCTCTCTCTCTCTCTCTCTCTCTCTCTCTCTCTCTTCCACATTGTGCCTTGCCCTCAGATCCCTTTGTGTACATTCAATGCTCAGTTCTAGTCTGGCTATACAGGAAGGACAAGCCATTTTAAATTTTAAATTGACTCCACCCAAACATCTCAAACCCATCCTTTTGCAGAATGATAATGGCATTTTAAATATCTTCTATTTTTAAACACGAAAAAGTAGACAGATGTTGGTAAATGCTAACCTCCAATCTTCACGTTGGACATGGTGTACCTTGAGTCTAGTTGACAGAGACAGCAGAACAGGAGCTGGGATGCTATCTCCCTTGCACAGGAACTCACACCCCAACTTCCAGCAAAGCTGAGAAAACTGAACAGAGTTTTCCCATTTTCTCACAGAGCGTGGCCTTATGGATCCCATAGAGTTATTGTTGAGATAGGAGTGGAGGAAATTAATTTGAACAGAAATATACTTGGAAATTTAATTTTATTTTTTGGAAAATTTATTTTATTTTTCCACTGTTTTCTACACAAGATTCTAGCCCCTCTCTCTTCCCCCTAGGACTCCATTGAAAACCCTGAGGGTCATTGTGTAAGAAAGAGTAAAATTATCTCAAACAGGGGGAGGGAGCACAGAGTGAGGGGACCAGGAGAAAGAAATACAACAGACTGCAACTTGGTCAGGAACTGTAGAACAACTTAAAAGATTGGAATCCAGGACCGGAGCGATAGCCCAGTGGGTAGAGTGTTTGCCATGCACGCGGCTGGCCCATGCTGGCCCGGGTTCGATCCCCGGCATCCCATATGTTCCCCTAGCACCGCCAGGAGTAATTCCTGAGAGCAGAGCCAGGAGAAACCCCTGAGCATTGCTGGGTGTGACCCAAAAAGAAAAAAAAAAGATTGGAATCCAACAGTGCCCAGAGTCATCTGCTTTATTTTCCTCTTCATCCTCCCTTATCTTCATCTTCATCACCATCATCAATATCTTCAGTTCCTCCTTCATCACCATCATCATATTCTCCTTCCCCTTTTTCTTCATCCATGTAAGGTAACAAGTAGCACTGCAATATATTTGATCAGATACCATCTTTAGGAGCTTTCCCTGACTCACCTACCAGAATCAGTGCCAGAATTCTCAGCGAACCAAATGAAGAAGCTGATTCCTTATGTGACTTCCCACTGCTGTTTTCTGTGTTTGACTGAAATGTTGCATCCAATGATTTCAAGATTTCCATTTGATTTCAGTGGTTCATCAGTCTGACTCAGATAAAAATCTTCAGAGAAAACTATTTTCTAAGAAAGAGTTTGATTCAAATTAAAAAGTCAAATTATTTTGGTCTGTAAGCTCACTGAAAACGTTCAAATTCTGCCAATTCAGTGCTGACCGCAGCATGCAGCACCTCGCTTTTTTTTTATTATACCACCGTGAGATATACAATTTCAAATAAGTTCATGTTTGGGTTTTGGTCTGACAGTGTTCCAGAACCCATCTCTACCAGGGCCCATTTCCCACCACCATGTCCCAAATTCCTTCCCCTCTCCCCTAGCCTGCCTCTTCTCTCTCTCTATCTCTATCTCTCTCTCTCTTCCTTCTCTTACACACTGTGGATTACAATTGATACATTTAGAGGTTATCAAGTGTATCTTTTTGAATATATTCAATGCTCAGTTCTAGGCTGGTATTTTCACTTTCAACAATAGTTAGCACACTGTTCTCTTCCCTGTCTTACCTAACCTTTGACTCCCACAGGTTTGTGGTAGATTCCACATTTGACTTTGAGAAAAACCTCCTGATCCATGATTTGCTTGACCTTGGTTATTGGTTTCATTATATATATATATATTCATTATATATATAATGCATATATAATGAATATATAATGAATATATATAAAACACACATACATATCACTTGACACTTGACATCCCGTTATTCGTCGATTTGCTCAAGCAGGCGCAAGTAATATTTCCATTTGACCCTATCATGTGCCAGTGTAACCCAATGGCATCTGGTTGCTTCAGGAATACAAACAGCCTCAAACCGTTCTTTCAGGGTCTTAACGAAAAGTCTGACCATCTTGTAGGTGGGCGGCCACATCATCTTTTGACATCCCATGGGATCCAGTCCATAACGGCTCCAATCCAGTCTCATGCTAGTTGAGACCAAGGGCATCTGCTTGCTCCAGGAATATAAAGAGCCTCAAACCATTATACTAGGTCATGAGAATGAGATCTATAATTGTTACTGGTATTTGGCATATAAATATGACACGGGTAGCTTGCCAGGCTTGCTGTGCGGGTGGCATACACTTGTAGTCACCTCTAAATCTAGCATTTATTGATGAACCACACAGCCGCAAGCCGGGCTGTGATAGGCTCATCTGCTGGGTGGAGTTCTGACGAGAGGGAAGTCCGGATGTGAAAAATGGCGGTCCTCATGGAGTGGGGGGGTCGTCTGGCTTCTTGCGAGGCTCTGCTGGGGTGGCGGGCCAGGACTAGAATGGGCCATCCCTCCCGGGTGCCTCATGCATGGCTGGGCACAGGGAGAGCTGGTAGCAGCTCTGCCCCATGTCTGTGAGTCTCTGGATCAGTATACCTGGGCCGGACTTGAAAAGACTGCTGCAGTGTGGGTGTCAATGATCCAGGCTGTGATAGGCCCAATAGCTGGGTGGAGTTCTGACAAGAGGGAAGTCTGGATATGGAAAATGGCGGCCATTTATAGAGTAGGGGTCGTCTGGCTTGTTGCGAGGCTCTGCTGGGGTGGCGGGCCAGAGCTAAACCTGCCATCCCTTCCGGGTGCCTCATGCGCGGCTGGGCACAGGAAGAGCTAGTAGCAGCTCTCTCCCATGTCTGTGAGTCTCTGGATCAGCATACCTGGGCCAGACTTGAAAAAAGACTGCTGCAGTGTGGGTGTTAATGATCCGGGCTGTAAATATATAATGTAAATACATAAAAATATATATTTATATATATAAATATAGATAATATATATGTAATATATATATTTACATATATATGTATAGACATATACATATATATGTAAATATATAGCAGCTTCGGATATAATTATATAATGCAAATTAATGCAGCCATTCTATATCTGTCTTTTTTTTTTGGCTAAATTCATTCAACATTATCCTTTCCATGTCCATCCATTTATAGGCAAATTTCATAACTTTATTTTTCCTAATAGTTTCATGTAGCCCCATATGTTTATCTTTGCTTCTAGATGTTTTGTTACTGGTGTTTCATCTTTGAAGATGCTTTTAGCTTTAATGCCATGGAGGGTTTTTCTTATATTTTCCTTAACGTACTTTATGGACTCAGATCTTATATCGTGATCATTAATCCATTTTGAACTGACTTTTCTGCATGGTGTTAGACAGAGGTCTAAGTCTAAGTTCATTTTTTTTACATATAGTTGCCCAATTTTCCCAGCACCACTTGTTGAAGAGGTTTTCCTTGCTCCATTTTGTACTTTTTGCTCCCTTTTTCAAAGTATAAATGATCATGTGTATGAGGATTGGTGTCAAGATACTCAATTCTATTCCATAGGTCCACTGGTCTGTTTTGACTACAATACCATACTGTTTTAATTACTACTGCTTTGTAGTATAGTTATTAGTTGGGAAAGGTGATGCCTCCCATCTTCTTTTTACCAAGGCTTGCTTTAGCTGTCCGTGGGAGTTCATTATTCCATACAAATTTCAGGAATGTTTGTTCAATTTCTTTGAATAATGTCATGGGTATGCTTATAGGGACCACATGGAGTCCGGACAAAGCCTTAGGGAGTATTACCATTTGATAATATTGATTCTCCCCATCCATGATCAGGTAATTTGTTGCCATTTCCTCGTGTCCTCTTATTTCTTGAAGCAGTGTCTTGTAGTTGTCTTTTTACAGGTCCTTAACACAGTTGGTTAAGCTGATTCCTAGGTATTTGATTTTCTGTGGCATAATTGTGAAATGGATCGTTTTCTTAATATCTCTTCATTTTCATTATTTGTATGTAGGAAAGCCACAGACTTTTGTGTATTGGCTTTGTACCCAACCACTCTACTATAGCTATCTATTGTTTCTAGGAGTTTTTTGGTAGAGAATTTAGTAGTCTAGGTATAATATCATGTCATTTGCAAATAGTGATAACTTGACTTCTTCCTTAACTATCTGGATGCCCTTAATGTCCTTTTCTTCTCTGGCTGCTTTGGAAAGTACTATATTTATTAAAAGAGGTGAAAGTGTACAACCTTGCCTTGTCCCTGATCTTAGGAAGAAAGCTTTCATTTTTCCCCATTGAAAATTATACTCACGTGGGCTTTTGGCAGATGGCTTTGACTATATTAGAAAGGTTCCTTCAATTCACATTTTTGGAGGGTTTTAATCATAAATAGGTGTGGATCTTGTCAAATGCTTTCTCTGCGCCTATAGATATGATCATATGGTTTTTATTTTTTTCTCTTATTGATATGATGTATTACATTGATTGACTTGTGAATCTTGAACCACCTTGCATTCCCAGGATTAATCCTACTTGGTCATGATGTATAAAAATTGTGATGAGTCTTTGGATTCTGTTTGCTAGTATATTGTTTCTGTGTATGATTACCTTCCATTTTCAGTGCATCATTATCTGAAAAGATAGTTGACACAATTTCTATCTTTTTATTTTATTGATTTATGCTTAGTGTCTCAACATGTGGTCTATCTTGGAGAATATTCCATGTGCACTGGAGATAAATGTGTATTCAGCTTTCTTGGTTTGAAAAGTCCTGTATATACCAACCAGCTCTCTTTCTTTCATTTCTTCCTTCAGGACCAATATTTACTTGGTGCCTTTCAGTCTAGTCGTTCTATCAATAGTTGGTAAAGCCATGTTTTAGTCTCCAACTATTATTGTGCTATTGTTAATGTCTTCTTTGAGGTGTATTAGCAGTTGTGTTAAGTATTTTGCTGGCCCCTTGTTGGGTGCATATATGTTTAGTAGTATAATTTCTTCCTTAATTATTAAGAAATGGCCTTCACAACCGGTGCTGGCGTGGATGTGGGGAAAAAGGAACTCTCATCCACTGTTGGTGGGAGTGCCGACTGGTCGAGCCCTTTTGGAAAACAATTTGGGCATTCCTCCGAAAACTAGACATTGAGCTCCCATTTGATCCAGCAATAGCACTCCTGAGAGACCGAAAACACATAACAGAAACACTATCTGTACTTCTTTATTCATCTCTGCGCTATTCACTATAGCTAGAATCTGGAAACAACCTAAATGCCCGAGAACAGAGGACTGGCTAAAGAAACTGTGGTTCATCTACACTATGGAATACTATGCAGCTGTCAGAAAAAATGAAATTATGAAATTTACCTGCAAATGGACGGACATGGAGACTATCATGCTGAGTGAAATTAGTCAGAAGGAAAAGGACAGATATAGAATGACTGCATTCATTAATAGGATATAAATAGATACCAGTGTTTTACTAAATGTGGGAAATGGTAATGGCAGACTAAAACTCACCATTGAATATACACAAAGAGACTTAATTTTAAACTCTAAATATCTGCAGGGCTAGCCACAATGAGAGATGCAGCAACAGAGAGAGAGAACAGAGAGGAACAGGGCTACCTGCTGTTGAGGCAGCCAGGGGGTAGGTGGGAGGGGGTGGGGTACAATGGTGGTGGAAATGGGGGCACTGGTGGACGGATGGGTGCTGGAATACTGTATTACCAAGAACCAATTGTGAACACCTTTGTAATTCTATGTCTCAAGATGGTAGGCAGCAGAATTATGGATTCTTGACACTCTGTGTCTCTTAATTGGTGCATTAGATCGTTGACATTGAGAGAGATTATTGTCATGGGAACTTGTGCTTTTGGGTTTTGTCTTATTTTACAGTGGACCCTTTTAAAGTTGGTTTTGAGTCTATGAAGTTCCTGAGTTGTTGCTTATTCATATATTGTCTATATTCCCTTTACAAATGAATGTGAGTCTAGCTGAGTAAAAAAATTCTTGGTGAGGCCTGCAGTTCATTGAGTCTTTTCACAATATTCCACCATTGTTTTCGGGCTTGGAGTGTTTCATCTGAGATGTCTGCTGTAAATCTCAGGGATGCTCCTTTGTATGTGATTTCCTTCTTTGATCTTGCTGCTTTCAGTATTCTATCTCTGTCTATATTTTTTTGAAGTTTTACAGACTTTATTAAGGAGGTTTTTTAGAAAAGGGAAGGAGAAGAGAAAGTAAGAGAGAGTACACATCTCAAGAGGGGAGATGCAGGCAAAACACGTGCTCAGGCACCACATGTGCTCAGCCATGTTGGCTCAGGCAGCATGTGTGCTCATGCAGCATGTGTGCCTCTATCTATATTTTTGTCATTCTAATTAGGATGTGTCTTGGAGTAGTCTTATAGGGGTTTCTTTTGAGCTGGTACCCCATGGGCCTCTTGAATCTAGGAGCAAGCGTTCTTAAGTTCAAGGAACTTCTCAGCAATGATGGCTTTGACAGTTTCATCTTCATCAGGTTTATCTTCTTGCCTTTATGGGACGCCAATGATTATTATTCATTTTGGCTTCATCTCGATTATCTCTTGTCTGTTCATTAATTGTGAGTCTTTTTTTTTCCATCTTCTGCTGGACATGAAAAGGATCACATTGAGTGAAATTAGTCAGAAGGAAAGAGAGAGATATAGAATGATTGCATTTATTTGCATGACATAAATATATCAGGTGGTCTTACCCAAAATGTAAATCACCACAAACGTGAGGGAGTCAGTGGTTAGGTAAGACAGAGAAGGGAACACGTGTGAATAAATGTCGAAAGGGCTAATACCGACCTAGAACTGAGCATTAAATGCAGGCAAAAAAATGCACTTGATGGCTTCTAAGTGTATGTAGTGCAACCCACAATGTGTAAAGAGAAAGAAAAGAGAGAGCGGAGAGAGAGAAAAGAGATAAGGAACCTGCCATTTAGGCAGGCTATGGAGGGGAGGGAATGGGAACACTGGTGGTGGGAAATGGGCACTGGTGGAGGGCGGGGTGCTGGAACACTATGTGACCAAAACCTCTAAACATGAGCAATGTTGTAATTGTATATCTCACGGTGGTATAATAACATGTTTAATTATAAAAAATAAAGATCACATGGTCACCCACCTACTAAATGGTCAGACTTTTTCGTCAAGACCCTGAATGAACTGTTTGAGGCTCTTCTTATTCCTGGAGCAAGCAGATGCTATTGGGCTACACTGGTACATAACAGGGACAAATGGAAATGTTACTAGCGACTGCTCAAGCAAATTAACAAACAACGAATGTCAAGTGATCAAGTGACTTTGTTTGTATTACACTCTGTTTTCAGAATCATGAAGGTATTTCTAGGCATGGGGCCAAAATTTTATTGCTGGATTTTGAGAGAAGGAAATTCTGGAGAAAAATTATTAAATTAGGCAAAAAAATGCCAAAAAAAGCGTTTTTTGTTTGTTTTTTATTGTTTTCTGCCAGAAACACTTTGACGTGATTTAAAACGATGATTTAACTTAGCAAGAGAATATGACTTAACGTAGCAGTAAATGATGCAGTCACATAGTTCTAACACAACTAGTCTATTTTGTGCAAATTGATTGCTCGTGCTTAGATTTACATGGTGTTTATGATATCAGAATATCTGACAAAAAGATGTCAATATTTATGCTTCTATAAATTACTCACACACACCATTATGATTGCTTCTAATTAATGTGGAACCAGACTAATTGACCTTTAAATCCAAAGGACTTTGTAACCTAAAATTCATCTCCACTGGGACAGAGGACCCTAGCACAGGAAGACATGGAGCTATGGAGATATGAAAAAATAATCACACATTCTTCAAGAACTGGCTCCACTATAAAAGGATTTAATTTTATCTGCATTAAACTGCTGCCATGTAGGTTTATGACTATGTTCCTGACATTAAATTTCAATGCTTATTTTATTTCTTTCAGATAAGAAACACCTATTGCTGCTTAGTAGTCAAGTGAGAAAACAGAACACATCACTGGTTCTCTGTGCTTTACTCTAAACTTTTATTTTTGGAATTATTTAATATTTAAAGAAAAGTTATAGACTAGACTTTGTGCTTGCTCCCTCTTGATTTTTAAAATTTTATTATACCACCATGAGATATACAATTACAAATCTGTTCATGATTGGGTTTCAGTCATACAGTGTTCCAGAACCCATAAAGTAGAGGTTTACATTTTGTTTATTTCTTTCTTGAAGTCTCCTTTAGCACCTAACACAAGTTTTGATAGAAAAGTAGAGTTCAGAGGGATTTGAACTGATGTTAGTACAAAAGATAAATACAAGCCAGTTTAACTTTTGATGACTATAACATAAAATGTGCCATTGTTATTCCTGGTACAGCTTTGTCTTGAATTTCCATCTCTTCTCCTTAATCTGAAACCTATTATATTTTGAGTCATTAGTATTAAATAAATGCAATTATTATTCTTTTAACACATATTATTATAAATGCAAATTTTAAAAAAACAATAAATTAAACTTACTTAAGAAAGCTTGTTAGTTGCCAGACGTCACAAGATCTGGAATCTTATTTTTTATTTAGATTCACTCTGTGTCCTTGGACACCTACCTACATCCTGCCTCCTCAAGTGTAAAATGAGGAAGGTAAATTCTGTTTTTTTTTTGAGCCTGCTTGAAAATGCTATTGCTTCTCACACAAGTCTGTGTCCATTTCTACTGGCTGCACTTTTCTTTTCTTCTCTGCTTCATTTCACATTGCAACTACAAAAAGGAAAAGTGATAAGATGGAGTTATTACCTTACAGTGTATTTTGATTAATGTATTTAACTAAGACTGTTATGCATTTAAAATTCATCAGTCACAGTATTCACACTGGGTACATTTTCAATGTTTAATTTCAAATCCTTCTTGTCTATGTACTGAAAAAATTTCTATCTACATTTCAAAGAAGGCTTTTTAGTTTTTTATAAAACCTCATTACTTTTTTATTACAGACTTAGTGGAGCCTTCTCTGTTGAATTGAATCATATGATTCACTATTGACTGGACATTTAATACTATATTTTCTTTATATTGTTCAGTATTCTCCATTCTATTATTTGCACTTTGTAAATGTTTAAGGAGAAGAAATTAAGAAGTAATCTTTTTTCAAGTAATTCAGCCACATCCCAGGTAGATGTTTTTAAACAATTTATTTAAACAAAATGTGCTACCTTTAAAAATCCTGATTAATATAAATTCCCTATAATAGTAAGTAGAATTAGTAACTGATCTAATGAAAACAAGATGTTTTATCATGAACTTAAAAAATTTTTCTTTGAAATGTTTTTCAAGATCATTTGATCATGTGACACATATTTTTGTGAAATGCCCCAAATTTCCCCAGTGTCTGCTTATGTAATTGTATTTACTAGGTTTCCCCTTGTACTCCTAAGAGCACAGAGGTCCCAAAAAATATTAGGGGTTCTCAGTGCTTGTTGACTGCAAACAAAACACACTTAAGTTTAACGAGCTAACAAGACTGCCAATGTAGATATGACATAAATATCATTTCTTTGATTAACTGTACCTTTGGAAACACATGATTACCTAATGAAAAGTTCATAGTTTTTAAATTTTGGATGCTTATTTGTTTGGGCCATACCTAGTCATGCTCAGGGTTTACTCCTTGGCCTAAGCCTAGTGATCATTCTTGGTAGGATAAGACAAGCACCTTCCATGTGCAAGGCACATGTTTTACTTGTTGTCTTCTCGCTCCAGGTCAATTCATCACTGTCACTGTCTTCCCGTTCATCATCGATTTGCTGGAGCGGGCACCAGTAACATCTCCATATGACTTGTCTCATGCAAGTAGAGCCCAAGGGCACCTGCTTGCTCCAGGAACATAAAGAGCCTCAAACCATTCCATCAGGTCATGGGAATGAGGTCTATAATTGTTACTGGTATCTGGTATATCAAATACAACACGGGTAGCTTGCCAGGCTCTGCCGTGCAGGTAGCATACTCTAGTAGTCATCTCAAAATCAGCATTTATTGATGAACCACGCAAGCCGGGCTGTGATAGGCTGGTCTTCTGGGTGGAGTTCTGATGAGGGGGAAGTCCGGTGTGGAAAATGGAGGCCCCCATGGAGTGGGGTCATCTGGCTTGTTGTGAGGCTCTGCTGGGGTGGCAGGCCAGGGCTAGAACCTGCCATCCCTCCCGGGCGCCTCACGAGTGGCTGGGCACAGGCAGAGCCAGTAGCAGCTCTGCCCCATGTCTCCGGTGCTGGAGCGATAGCCCAGTGGGTAGAATGTTTGCCTAGCACGCCGGCCAGCCTGTGCCGCCCGGGTTCAATCCCGGCATCCCATATGGTCCCCGAGCACCGCCAGGAGTAATTCCTGAGTGTAGAGCCAGGAGTCAATTCATAGTTTCTTTATCTAAATTAGCTAGTTAACAATTTAAAAGGTCTTGGACTGGAGTTTGTGATACTGCCTAAGTCTCTTGTCTTCCAACACACTCCAGCTGGATTTGATCATCAGCACTGCAATGTATATTGGTCCCCGAATAGTGCCCCACAATGAACCCTGAAAATAGAGCCAGGAAGAAGTATGAGCATGCCTGGTTGTAGGCCCTAAACCAAAATAAATAAATAATAGCTGTACACAGGACTTAATCTTGTCAGGGATCACTCCTGGCAGGACATAGGGCACCATATGAGTTGTAGGGGATCAAACCTAGGCCAACTGTATGCAAGAAAAGCTCCCTACACACTGTGCTATCTCTCAAGCTTCCATAAATAGTATTTTATTTGGCCTGGTTCTCATATTGTTGCTGGGCAGTAATCTAAGTGTAAATGTATCAAATTCTTCATTTTTTCAGTTATAGTTTTCTCAACAATCTAATTTTTGTAAATAATTTTCCAAAACAACTTAATTTTTTAAAATAATTTTCCAAGTGAGAAGTTTGAGAAGGAATGAACTGGATGCTTCATTTTGAATTCAATGATATCATCTGAGACAGTGGCCAGAACTTCTAGTGGAGAACTTAATGTGGTGTATGCAGCATGTAAATTTTCACAGATACTCACTTACAAAATATCTTAATTATTTACAAGTCTGGTACCTGGGTGCACTTTAGTTTCTCTTCACAAGATTATCTCTTTCTCCAATTTTTTTTTCTGTATGATTTGAGATTGCATATCAGTCTTAAGTTTGTCAACTGTATGGACGTCGCTACTTTTCCAAATCATTTTAGGAGACCCAGAGAAGAACTATACTGGTTCCTATTAGTGACAAAGGGATTTTCCTCTGCTGGTGGGTTCTTGAGAATTTTATAAAAGATTTGCATACAAGAATAGACAATTGAAGATTGAAGGTTAATTTCATGTACAGAAAAGGTAGATTTCAAATCCCTCTGCAAATGTCTAAGTCTCACTTTTACTCATGAATGACATAACCAGTCATTCATCAGACACTCTCGGGTCCAGTGAAGTACCTCCTATGAATGATGGCCAGGTGCTGTCCCTGTGCTGCTGTTGCCTCCCAACTGTACCCCAGAAATTCCGTTGTCCTGTCAGGCTTTCCTCAGTTTCTGGCCACACCTCTTTTTATCCCCACCCTGACCACACCTCTTTACATGTGGGTAAGACTCCTGATGCCATTATCTGGGCATCGAGCACTGACTGTATCTGCCCCTTCCTGGTCTTGCCTGGCCCCACTGTACTGGGCCATGTATCTTGGTGAGCTGCCCTACCTGGTTTGGGAGAGTCCAGAGAGCATAGGCTCAGAGAGAGGGAGATAGGGCTGGGGTCTTCCTATTATCTGCTGCCAAATCTCACACCCAGTAATCCCATTCCACGTTCTGATTGGCTACCTGTTCCATGGGTGGAGATTTAAAGTGAACTGTCTCTCTCATCTACTCCTGATGTATCATAATGACTTATTGCAAATAAGACTGTCCATTCCATATTACTATTTTTAACTAAATTGTTCATACTAGTTTACAGATCTAAAAGTGAAGGAAAGGTGTGAATTCTACCTCTCAATGGCAGAATGAAAATGAAATGGGTCTACACGAAGGCAAGAACATATGGTGAACCATCTTCGAACATAAAGGAATTGATAGTGAACCATCTTTCAAAATACTGCCATAGAATAGAAAGTGGTTTTAGTTGAAAAGTCATACAAGGGTCAAGGAAATGTCTCAGTGTTATGACTCATTGCACATAACTATCTGAAATTATTATTTTTAAATGAAGCAAAATAGTTTTTATTGAAATAAATGTAGAGTTGTGAGGTGAGATAGACAGATGCCTATTCTAGAGAGAACATAGACTTCACCAAAGTGCAAAAAATTGGAGAGAATGGCTTTTGGGAGACAGTTATAAAATTCTCGAAATTATCTGGGCTTGGAGTTGTCATCATACCTGAATGTTAATCTGGTGTTGTTACAGAGAAACCTTTGATCTCTTGATGGTCCTGTCATATTCATTTTACATTTTAGTCACCTTGAAATTACAAAGATATTTATAATTTGTTTTCAGGCACACATTGTTTCAATATCAACTCCTTCACCAGTGTCCACTTCCCTCTACCAATGCATACCTGTCCTGTATGCCTCCAACCCACTATCTGCCACTAGGAGAGTGGCTTTAAAAATGTATATGTGTGTGTGTATGTGTGTGCATATGTGTGTATATGTTTTGTCACTGTGGTTTACAGTACTGTTATTGAAAAGGTTTCACTGCATACCATTTTACTACCTTTCAGCACTCCTTCCCCTCCTCCGCATTAAGAGGCATTTCAATTAAGGTTGGAAACGCTTCAACAAAGTTTGAAAGGTTCTCTCCGCTATAGTTGCAGACCCTCCCTGTCCTATCCCCTAAATGCTCTACCCTTTTGCTACTGAAGATCAGTTTCTGTGTTCTTTGTTTCCATTGTTTTGGGGCATTCGTTCCGTTATGTTTCTTTATATCCCACTTATGAGAGAGATCATTCTGTGTTGGTTTCTCTCCCTCGGACTAACTTCACTTAACATGATACTCTCCAGATACATAGGTAGCAGCAAATTGCATTATTTTATCTTTACCTATGGCAGAGTAATATCGGGACCTGTAGCTTCTCCTTTCCTAGGGAATCCACGCTTCTTTGCTTCAATTTCTCCAAAGAGCTCAGGATTTAGATCTCAATGGAATGTGTTCTTCATGCCTTTAGCTACTTTAAGGCTGGGCAATTCTTAAATTTTCTTATTTCATGAAAGCTCCTTACCAGCCACTCACCCCATCTGTCTTTTTTATATGCTTATATTTTTTTCAAATCACATACAATCAACATTTATTATTCTAATTGTCAAATAAATTAAAGTGTTTAGTGTTAAACATTGAATGTATGAAACTTATCATTAACAGTAATATAAACCATGATGCTTAAATAAAATTTAAAGTTTAAAAAAGAAGGAACTGAGCATTGAAAGGCGATAAAGGGACAAACATTATAACCTTTCAGTCACTGTATTGCAAACCATAATGCCCAAAAGGAAAGTGTGTGAGGGAGAGAAAGAGCAAGCGATAGAGAGCAGAAAAGTGCTATAGAGGTAAGCTGGGAGGAGGGTACTGGGAGGGAAACCGGGATCATTGGTGGTGGGAAAGATACACTGGGGAGGGATAGGCAATAGAACATTGTATGACTAAATCCTAATCATGAAGAACATTGTAACTATGTGTCTCACAGTGATTCAATATATATATATGTTTATATATGTATACATATATATGCAAATTTATTTTATTCATATATGTGAATAAAATATATGGCATATATATTTATATATGATTAAAATATATGAATACATATTCATATATATGAATAAAATAAATTATGTATATATGAATGAAATAAATAAAAGTAGGCCCAGAGAGTACAATGAGTATTTGTCTTGGACATGGTTGACATAGGTTTGATCCGTGGCATCCCATATTCCAGGAATAGTTCCTGAATACAGAGCAAGGATAACCCTGAGCATTGCCGGATGTGGCCACAAAACAAACAAAAATAATGTAAAATGAAAAATTTATGTCTTATAAAGGATGGGTGCAATACCACTAAACAGAACCCTTTAGTAATTGTGTGACTTGATAGTAAGTTCACTGTAAAAATAAACACAAAATTCTAATTCACAAGGTACAGAAACTTAATAAGGAGAGAAAGCAAATTTTATTGGTGTCTCGGTGTATGAAAATAATTTTATGCATACAAATATGTGTTTAAGACAATAAATAAGTATGCTTTATAGACTGAAGTTATTTTTGTCACATTTAAACAGATAATAGCTCACATTAACCATATAACTTAAAAATACCATTTTCATGCACTTGACTTAATAGTTTTTATAATATATTGAGATAATATTCCAAGAGTCATGTACTGAAAAGTCATGTAGTGCCTTGCAAAAAACTAGCACTCTCATTTTTGCTAACAGTGTTGACACATATTCTCAGAAAAAATGACTGCATACGTTCAGAACAACTTGGCACAGACAATAAGTTTCCTTGCCAATTTAGAGATGGGAGAGGGGTTCAAGAAGACAAAAGGGCGAAGAGAGATATTTTATAATATTCCAAATATTAGTAATGACATCTCAGTTTATACTTTGAAAGGCACTAGTGCTACTTAATCTTGCAGTAGCACTTTATAGCATACAAAGCACCTTTTCATTCATTATCAGCCAATCCTCAGAACCTAAGAGTAAGATAATCTTGTCTATATTTTACTGTTTCTTATTGAGTATGATCTTAATTAAAGGCAGCTAGAAAAAGGAAGACTTAAAATTTGAACCCAGACTAGCACTCCATATGACAGGAAAAAATGCTGATTAATTAGTAGATTAAAATAGATCCTAATTTGTGGAAACAATGGTTTAAATGTTTCATGATTATATTTCCCTTAGATATATGTTCCCATTTGAAGGTTACATACTTTCAGAATCACTATTTCTGGAAAATTTAGAAACAGGGTTGAAATTGAAATGCTATCTAAAATCTATATAGCATGTCTGATGTCCAAAGTCACTATTTTAAAAATGTATATTATTTGAATGAAGAGAATCTTAGAAGTATTTGGAAGAGATCCTATTGAAAATTATTTCTTCAATGGAATTTAGCAAATAATATTATTGTAAATTAAATAACATCCAAGTAACAGAATAGGTATTTCATAGCCTTCGTAGTCAAGCAGTCTTGAGAATCATATGCAACACATGCTTCTTGCCTAGAGAAAGGTATTTGTCAACAGTGCAAGAGGCTAATGCAGGAGAACATTTCTGTTTGTCCTGCAGTGGAGTCCCCTTTGCTGATAAGGAAAACACTGTATTCCCTCTTGTTAGCAATTTAAAAAGATCCCAGTAATCCTACCAACTTCACAATTATGGAATAACTATTTGTCAGATTCTTATTTAATTGGGTCCCGTGTGAATGGCAATGGTTTGAGGCTCTTCATGTTCCTGGAGCAAGCAGAGGCCCTTGGGTTATACTAGCATGCCACAGGATGTATGGAGATGTTACTGATTCCCGCTTGAGAAAATTGATAAACAATGGGGGGTACAAGTGATACAAGTGATAAAAGTGATGTGAGTGGCAAAATAAATAATGGCAACATTTTATAAAATGAACTATACTAATGATACGAGAGATTAAAGTTAGACTTATACTAGATATTTCGTGTACATTTTCCCTTAGGATCACATGGCCTTAGAGAAGTTAAAAATATATATATTTGGGGCCCAGAGAGAGAGAGTAGAGTGTGTGTGTGTGTGTGTGTGTAGTTGTGTAGTATGTGTATAAATCTTCCATATCTTGGTCTCATAAATGTGTTTATGATAAACACTTCCCCTATTTTAATTGTAACCTCATGCTTTATAATACTGTTAATGATAATTTTAAACACACATTATTCCAATACCATTCCAATACCATAATTATTCTAATACCACCAGAGTGCCCACTTCCCTCTAGCAGTGTCCCAAGACCCACCCAAAAAGTCTTTTCCCCCTCAGATAAAGTTCTGTTGACCACTTCTCCAGTTCTGTTGACTTTGGCTATGTGTTGTTCCCTTACTATATATCTCAATATTCAACATAAAAGAGAGATTATTCCATATTTGTCACTTTTCTTCTGATTGACTTCACTCAGCATAATAATATCTTTTAGTTCCATCCATCCACATAGCAGCAAGTTGAATAACTTCAATATTTTTTACAGCTGCATTATATTGCATCATATACACAAATATACACACCATTCTTAAAGGTGAGAGATATTTCACCGCTGTTTTCTATAAATGGAAAATAATTTGCTTCTCTGTTTCCAAAGTAGTCACTTTTTACAAATTCAGTTTCAAATTACCCTACTAAATAGCAATTTCAGTGCCTCTAGAAATGTTTTAGGGGGAAATGTATTATTATTAATCAACATAAAATAAAATAGTGAGAAAGTTTCTGGGTCAAGAGTAATTGCATATGGCATCTATTGTTACTGTTATTTTGAATGATTGATATACCCCTTGTATTTTTTGAAAATTTATATTCATTCTATTTTAATATTCATAATTTATATTCATTATCACATTAAAATAGCTATCATCTTGACTATTCTCTTTGAAAATAGACACTTAACAGTATCCTTAGTTAATATTTGACTTATACAAAATCTAAGAGGTGAAATGCATTGGATTTCTTAAAGTAGGTCAATAAAGTGACAAATGGATTTGATCTAAGTTGTGGCAAAAGAAGATGCATATTCTCTGTTGAAAGAACTGAGAAGATAATACTATAATGTGGAATATTGTACTGGGTTGTCTATCAGTGTTAGAAATACTTAGGTAATTTATCAGACCAGACATGTGCATTTTTAGGTAACTAAAACAATAGCAGAGAATTTTTTTATAAAGTAAAACATGAGTAGTAGTTAAATTATGATCAAAGTAGCAGTACAATGGGTAAGTAATTCTAATTTTGTTTACATAATAAAAGTGATTCAAAATATGTAAAGTTATGTACTACCATTAATACTTTCATATCAAGTTTTCTCTCAAATCTCTTTCCTCCTTCATAAGAGTCACTATCACTTCACTATCTTCCCGTTCATCATCTATTTGCTAGAGAGGGCCCCAGTAACATCTCCATATGTTCTGTCTCATGTCTCATGCTAGAGCCCAAGGGCATCTGCTTGCTCCAGGAACATAAAGAGCCTCAGACAATTATATTAGGTCATGGGAATGACCTAATATAATTGTTACTGCTATTTGGCATATAAAATACAACACAGGCAGCTTGCCAGGCTTGCCTTGTGGGTGGCATACTCTTGTAGTCACCTCTAAATACAGCATTTATTGATGAACCATGCAGCCGCTTGCAGCTGCACGAGCAGGGCTGTGATAGGCTCATCTGCTGCTGGGTGGAGTTCTGACGAGAGGGAAATCCAATGTGGAAGATGGCGGCCCTCATGGAGTGGGGAGGGGGGGTCGTCTGGCTTGTTGTGAGGCCCTGGGCTGGATTGAAAAGAATCTAGGTGGCATCTTTGCTTTGCTGTCAATAAGTCAACTGGGTGTGGGGAAGACTAGTCACATCACTGTACTTTGCTCCCCTGACTTCTGTCATTTACAGAAATAAAGAAAAATTTATTGACCTATAAGATCTATTCTATGTTAATGTTTTATTCTCAAGTCAGAATTAAATCTGGGAGGCCAGAGAGATAACAGGGAAAAGGCACTGACATGTATGTAGTTCACTCTGGTTTTGTTCCCTGCACTGCCTGTAGTCCCCTGAGCAACCACGATCAGGAATGATCCCTGAGTACAGATCTAGGAATAAGCCCTGAACACTGCTTTGAGTGGCTCAAACATTATCAAAAATAAAAACCCAAAAAATGTTCTATTATTTCCAAGGTCTATTTTCCTCCATCATGAAGATAGATAAACGTAAGCTTGGGAGAACTCTTCAAGGAAAACACATCCTTAATAGATATTACTTACATTGTCATTATAACTATTATGATTAATAGTACTTCCTCGTGGTTATCAGTAATATTTGGTATCTATGGTATTAGAAAGAAAGACATTCCAGTCTCACAGTTTTATTATTTCTTCAGAGAAAAAAAATTACCTTTAAACCTATCTTGACTCAAAGACAGGAGAACCATGAGCACAAAACAATGATCAATATCTACACCCGTAAAAGAAAGAAGAATTTAACACTGACTATACAAATACAGGCTGGGCCAGGTTTCTTTGGTGATGCCTAAGTCTTGAATGATAAGGGCAGTAAAGGTTACTGTAACAACAATGTTAGGAAAGTAGTATGCATGGATTTGAAGATTTGTTATAAATATTTGTTCTAGATAGAAAGATGATACAGCACATGCATTCTGTAGGTTTCTATGGTAGTACATTCCCAAATATAGTTCAAATGAAGAAACATTAAAAGACAAGAGGCAAGGTTAAATAGACCATTGAGGAAAAGAGATTTAAAGTGTTGGAAACTGCTACCACCACTAGGACTAGAGGCAAGGGAAGGAAAGGGGGCACCTGGAACTCAGGAACTCAGCAGGATGGGCCAAGGAGCTGGGAGGTGTGGTGGAGGTGCTGTCTGACAAAGGACACCTATTGAGAGGTGCAACTTCTAACAAATTGGAAAAGTACAGGGAGGAGACATCCCTGTGATGTCACCTTTAACTGAATTCAAAGGGAAAATAGCCATCAAATAAACCTCAGAAGATGCCTGTAGAGCACCTAGGTGGGCAGAGGGACAAAGAATCGGTGGAAGGTTGCAGGAAAAGCAGAGACCAACAACCTTTCTCTCTGTGCTTTTCCTTTGATACTTCTCTGGCAAATATTTTTCTATGTATTGCCAAATTTCCTATTGGTCCTTTAGATGAGAATATGAGAATGTGAGTTGCTTTTCTGTAATGAAAAAGTCATAAAAGTCAAAAGGTAGTGAAAAAGTTTGAATTGAGGAATCTGAATTGTTTGTTGTAATTTAAAATATCATAATGTTTGTTACGTAAGGCTTTATTTAGGACTACATTAAATAAGATTTTGTTGTAAAGGGATGGATTAGATTAACTCTGAACTCACAATAAAGAAAAAACATTTGTAGCCATGGAGCAGGATGAAAGGTCACTGGGTTGAATCTTACTAAACGGAAGCACCATAGTATCATATTTATGGGTTTATTCTTGCAAACTCACTTGAAAGAATTCTTGGGGAATCCAGGCTAGGAATAACAGACATAGAATTGGGTCATATATAAAGATGGGAGATTCTGATTACACTGATTTTGAAAAAGAAAATTGTGCTCTTGATGCTATGCCAAGAATGGAACCTCGTTAGGCCTAAGGGATCCTGTTAGAGTTTGGTTAAGGAGAAAGTTTTGTCAGATCTCCCCTAGGCCCCAAAGTTGGGTGACCTTAGAAAAGTCATTTAACCCTTCAATTTTTCAATTGTCTTCATTTAATTATCTTAGTTTATATTTTTTATTTAGGCACAGTGATTTATGATTCTGTTAAGAATAGATTTTCAGGCCGGAGCGATAGCCCAGCAGGTAGGATGTTTGCCTTGCATGCGGCCAGTCTATGCCGGCCAGGGTTCAATCCCTGGCATCCCATATGGTCCCCTGAGCACCGCCAGGAGTAATTCCTGAGTGCAGATCCAGGAATAACCCCTGAGCATCGCACGGGTGTGACCCAAAAAAGCAAAAAAAAAAAGAATAGATTTTCAGGCACACAATGTTCCCATACTGCACCAGAAATCAGAATGTCGTCATTCCTCACCAACGTGGCAAGCCTCTCTTATCACCTCTCAGAGCTTGGTTCCATTGGCATATGTTTATCTCTTACTGATTTTCTGTGTATTCCACATATGAGGGGGAACATTGTGTATTTATCCCCTTCTCTCTGATTTCACTCAGTATGATACCTTCTAGTTTCAACCACACAGCAGTGAGTCATATGATTTAATCATTTCTTATAGCTGAGTCATATTCCATTGTGATTCTATACCATCTATATATCTATAAACTTATGTATAGGGAAGGCTTCCTCCTGGCTCTATAATCATGATTCACTATCAGTGGTCTCAGCAGACTTTATGTGGTGCTAGGAATTGAAACTGGTTCAGCTGCATGCAAGGCAAGTGCCTTACCTGCTGTACTATTTCTCCAGCCCCTGACTGTGTCTTTAATTAAGGTAGGGGATGGGGGGGGGAGAACATTGGGTGGGATGGGGCACTGTGGAGGGTGGGGTGCTGGAATACTGATTACCAAGAACCAATTAAACACACCTTGGTATTTGTATGTTCCACGGTGGTATAATAAAAAATAAATAAAGTTAAGGTAGGGACCTGCTTCAGGCACCATTGCAACATAACTCCAACCATTGCCCAGATATGCATCTAGAAATCTCCAAGGAGACCAATAAATTGCAGACATGCTGCCAACTCTGCATCTGCTGAATTCTCAAAAATGTGTATAGGCACAATCTCTATTCTGTAAGAACTTAGCAGCAATTTCTTATGTAGGGAGATCAAATGGCCCAATTGGTCCAGGTGAGATTTCATAATCCGTATTAACCTTCTCATAGAGTATATTTTTGACCATATTTAGCAAATTAGATCTAACAAACAATGTAAATTAGATTATTCAGTATAGGCTCATGTAGCTACAAACAGTAGTTGCAAAAACCTGAAAAAATGATGATCCAAATTCACACGTAACAATGCAGGAAAATCTTATGACTTTATCAATACCATTACTATTTATATGTTGCAATAATCAATACAATGAGTGCCAGCTAAGGGAGCAGGCATGGGAATGGGGAGCAGGTAAGAAAAGAATGTCTTAGGTATGGGGGCACCATGGTGATGGGATTGGTGTTGAATAATGAATGAATGGGCCCAGGCATGCTGATCCAGAGACCCACAGACATGGGGAAGAGCTGCTGCTGGCTTTCCCTGTGCCCAGCTGCTCACAAGGCGCCCAGGAGGGATGGCGGGTTCTAGCCCTGGCCCGCCACCCCAGCAGAGCCTTGCACAAGCCAGACGACCCCCGCTCCATGAGGGCCACCACTTTCCATATCTGGACTTCCCTCTTGTCAGAACTCCACCCAGAAGAAGAGCCTATTACATCCTGTGGCCGCGTGGTTCATCAATAAATGCTGGATTTAGAGGTGACTACAAGAGTATGCCACCTGCACAGCAGAGCCTGGCAAGCCTCCTGTGTCGTATTTGATATGCCAAATACCAGTAACAATTATAGACCTCATTCCCATGACCTGATGGAATGTTTTGTGGCTCTTTATGTTCCTGGAGCAAGTAGGTGCCTTTGGGCTCTACTAGCATGAGACTGGACATATGGAGATGTTACTGGTGCCCGCTCAAGCAAGTCCATGATGAACGGGTAGACAGTGATACAGTGATACAGTGATGAATGCTTGTAACAACTGAACTGTGAAAAAATTTGTACTTTGTAAATTATGGTGTTTAAATAAAGGAAAAAAGAAATAATTACTGGATAAATAAAGAATTACTGAATTATTTTTTAAAACCTAAATAAAGTTAAGGTATATTCTCTATAGGCAGCAACCAATTGGAGTATGGGGACTATTTTGTTTTCCCTACTTTTTTTCAGGTACTGTATATAGTATCTTTCTCTCCCAGTATACATCTATATGGATATATAGAGATATCAAGATATCTATATATGGATATTGTTGTTTATAGTTTATCTATATTTATATCTAGATCTCTATATATAGAGACTATAAACAATAATCCCGAGAAGAAAAGTAGTGTAAACAAAATACACATAGACACACACAAATTTTAACTTTTAGCTGCCTATGGGAAACCCACCTTAATTTTAAAAACAAAGACAAGGGTTAGAATAATAGTATACCAGATCTTTCCTTGCATGCAGCTTACCCCCCATATTGTCCCCTGAGACTGCTGGCAGTGATTCCTGAGCACAGTTGGGTGTGGCCCACCCCATCCTACAAAAAAAAAGAAAAGACAGAGAGAGACAAGAATAAATAAAGTAAAAGAATAAATAAAAGAATAAATAAATAAGACTAGAAGACAAGATTTTATGTAAATAGTAACCTTAAGCAATTTTAAGCTGGCAATTGCAGCTGTCAGTATGACAGTGTACATTTCTACCAGAAAACACAGGCTCCTAGTGGAAAATTCAACAACTCCTAGTAAAACTAATATGACTCTCTAGCTGTATATAGGAATAGTGGTCACTTGTCGGGTGACCTCTGGGGTCCCCAACAATATCAGGAAACAGGTTCCATTCTACCTCCAAAGCTGGGGGATGGATGAAAACTCAGGAGTCCAGTGCAGTTCTATAAGGCATTTACTAAAACAAGCTCTGCAGCAACAGCCCAAAATAATAGGATTACCCAAACCTCTAGAACTTGGCCAAAATAGACCAGACTCTAGGGCCCAAGTCTCCCATCAAAGTGGATCCCAGTACCTCCTCAGTCCCCCTATAAAACCAAAAGTAATCCTATCTTCTTATGCCAGCTTAAGATTGCTTAAGGTTACCATTTACATAAAACCTTGTCTTCTAGTCTTATTTATTTATTTATTTATTTATTTTTTATTTATTTATTTATTTATTCTTTTTACTTTGAAACTCACAGACATGGGGTAGAGCTGCTACTGGCTCTCCTTGTGCCCAGCTGCTAATGAGGCACCCAGGAGGGATGGTGGGTTCTAGCCCTGGCCCATCACCCCAGCAAAGCCTCCCAACAAGCCAGATGACCCCCTACTCCATGAGGGCCTCCATTTTCCACATCCGGACTTCCCCTACTCAGAACTCCACCCAGCAGACCAGCCTATCACAGCCCGGCTTATCGAAATCCACCCTGCAGCAGTCTTTTTTTTAAATCTGGCCCAGGTATGCTGATCCAGAGACTCACAGACATGGAGCAGAGCTGCTACTGGTTCTCCTTGTGCCCAGCCGCTCATGAGGCACCCGGTAGGGATGGCAGGTTCTAGCCCTGGCCCACCACCGCAGCAGAGCCTCGCAACAAGCCAGACGACCCCAGACTCCATGAGGGTCTCCATTTTCCACATGCGGACTTCCCCCTCTTCAGAACTCCACCCAGCTGACCAGCCTATCAGAGCCTGGCTCGCGCGCCAGGTTCATCAATAAATGCTGGATTTGGTGATTACTACAAGAGTATGCTACCCGCATGGCAGAGCCTGGCAAGCTACCTGTGTTTATTTGATATACCAAATACCGGTAACAATTATAAACCTCATTCCCATGATCTGATGGAATGGTTTGAGGCTCTTTATGTTCCTGGAGCAAGCAGATACCCTTGGGCTCTACTAGCATGAGACAGGGCTTAGGGAGATGTTACTGGTGCCCGCTCAATCAAATCGATGATGATGAACAGGAAGACAGTGATACAGACAGTGATACAGTGAATCCTATCTTCAGGAGGGGTTAGTGTCAAGAAAGATCAACAAGTCAGTTTCTGGGTATAGAAGTAGGGTGGTACCACACTTTTTTTCAGGTCTGCACAAATTATTAGGCCAGGTACAAGTCCCTTTCTCTGAGATTATCTGTTATATCAAAACACTCTTCTACTCCACCTTTCTCACTGCATTAACATATGTGTCACAGACCTGGGCCCTACGAAAGCAGGATGAGAATGATATTCGGGTCTTCCAGAGAGGAATTGAAAGAGCTGTGCTTGGAATATCACACCTCATTAAAGAGAAAAGAAGAAATCCGGAGCTCCGACCTCCATTGCTGTTCCAGACTCAGGGATGCTGTCTCATTTGCCAAGGCATCAAAAAATCAGATGGGCTGGACATGACATGCAATTTGGAGACGACCACTGGACTAGAGCCATTACTGACTGGATTCCATGGGATTTCAAAAGATCACGTGGCCGCTCACCTACAAGACAGTCAGACTTCTTCGTCAAGACCCTGAGCAAACTGTTTGAGGCTCTTTGTATTCCTGAAGCTACCAGATGCCATTGGGCTATATTGGCATGTGATAGGGTCAAATGGAAATGTTACTGGCACCCACTCAAGCAAAGCCATGAATAACAGGATTCAATTGATCAAGTGATCAAGTGATCAAAACACTGGAGAAAATGAGAGAACTGGTATAAAGGAATACATCTCAATGGATGTATATTCATGGGGAGAAACACCATAATTTCATGATACCCACAAGGTCCATCTATTTTCTATTCTGCACCATGGTGATTCTGAGTGTCTTGTCCTCTGTTTACTCAAAGGGTCACGCTCTCCTGCTTGAGGGTGAACTAGCATGTACTTTTCTTAATCTTAAAGGATAGTCTCAACATAGCCAGGATTGTAGTCTCCTGGCAAATTCTAACTGTCCCATGCTGGGACCAGTGGGTATAAAGAGGAGTTGTGTCCAACTAGATAACATAGAGAAATCATAGAAGAGATTTTAATAATGTTTCAGAAGTTACATTGAGAGTCAAAATAACTCCTGCAACTGCCACACCCTCCATCAGTGTTTACACAGAGAGTGATCTCATTAGCATTAACCCTAGCTTTAAGAACATGTAAATAGATTAACTGTAAGTGGATTAAACAGCAAAGCTCTGAAGCCTGCCATCCAATAGTCACTTTCTTGGAAAATGTGGTTTTAGTAAGAGAATCTCCCAAAGGGCTTGCCAACTTTGTTGAAAATTGAGGGAGAAACATCTACTGTGTAATGACAAATATTAATACATTTTGGTTAACTGTATCTTGATTCTTTCCATAAGTAAAATACTTCCATAAGTAAACACTATTAAACACTATTAACACTATTAACACTATTAAACAGTATTAAACACATTAATAGTAAACACTATTAATGTTTTAATAAATTTTGTGTATTAATTTGTGCTGAATCCTATTTTAGACACAAAAGTTATGATCAGAACTTACCTGAGTACAGTTTCTCACCTTAATCTTGTCCAAACACATAATACTCCCCAATACTTTACTGTATTGGTGTGTCATAGGATAGAGCAGTAGTTAAGAAATAGATGCTGTTCCACTTTCTAAATACTAGGAAGGAGCATTAAGTAATATTAAGCATAAAAATAATGAGATTTCAGTGTCTAATGGGGTCACCCATAAATGCTGTTCACTTAAACTCTCCAAAAGGTTTAAACAATAATATAAAACTTAGTCCTGCATTTTAAATGTAGTTAAAGGACTGTGTAATTTAGATTTTAAAAATCAATGTAAATTAGTCTTCATCTGAATTCACTTCAAAAGAAAGGCAATAGTCCAAAAGATATTATACTGATTAAGAATCAATTTTCACTGGCTTTATTTTTTAATGTCTCGTGTATTCAGTATATGAGACCATCTCTAAAACAAGATTTTTAAAAAGATTAAACATCAATAAATCATGCTGGCTGGAACAGCCACTGTATAGCTAAAAGGTTTTGAGTTAATGCTTCAGTTTTGAACTTATTAGGTAAGGCTAATATTTAGAATAGAAGTCCAGTGGTATGAACTTTAATACTTTCCCACCTTTATAGTGACATAAAACCCAAGGCAAATGGAAATATTCACAAAATTAGTTACAGTGTAGGCTGCTGTTTTAAAGTCAGTCTTATCTGAACTATCCACTTAATTCATGCTCAAAACATGATCTGATCAAAGTTTGGCAATGTTTTGGTTGTTATTTATAAACTAAAAAGTAAAGAGAAGCATTAGGCATTACAATTATTTTTTATTCTGCTCTACCCTGTCAGTTTCTTCCTTTCCTATTGCTCTTAATATTGGTCCAAATTACTGTCAAGGCAATATCCAAAAGAATGGCCAGTCTAGACTTGAGAAACAAATATTTAATTATATGATTATGTTTGTGTGTGCATGCAGTACACATATATGCCATAAATCACAAGGATTATTCATTGATATGATGGAATAATATGAACCAAATTGTAGCAACAATTTTTTGAAAGTCCACCATGTACCGTGCACCCTAGAAACCTCTTTAAAATATTATTTCTCATTCTCACAAATGCACTTGGGGGGTCACATATTGTCCCTGACTTAGGAAAAAGGACAAGAGATGAAGAAATTTGAAAGCAATCTGCTTAAGCTCACAGAGATGGTGAAAAGTAGAACATGGATTCTAAGTGTGGACACAAATGTCTCTCTCTTAATCTGAGTCACATAACCTGCAGTGTAAGGTATTTTAGTACCCTGAAATTATCTCTCGCCTACCAATCAGGGAGAACAGCTGACAGTAAACTCCTTATGGCTCTCTATATTTCCCCTATGGATAGAAAACCTTTAAGAAATTCAAATGACTTTATTTTTGGAATTGGAGGTAGGGTTAAAATGTTCTCTATAAAGTACAATAACAGTAACAATAGTAAGTAGCAGAGGTTAGAAGCTATTAAGAGGTTATTCTGTTCCCTCGATCTGCTATTGTTATTGATTTGTTTTCCACCTATAATTGAATCATAGAAAAGAAGAAAATTTTTCCAAGGTCACATGGAAAAAGAAGGAAGCATGAAATTAATTCCTACACTATCTGAGGGCTTCACACTGAATATGTTTCATGAACAAGCTGATGGAATGGGACTCCAAGTTTATAGAAAACTGGCCAGCCCCATAGGTCTTTCTATTATTCCAACTTAGTCCTTTATAAACATGCTCATTCTCCCAATTCCCCATTTCCCCCTCCCTCTATCTGAGTTTTGGGTGTTTATTAAATGACCAAGGCTAGTTAATACTCTGATATTAGGATGGATTTGGTGTCTAGTTCCTAATCTCTTTCTCTCTCTCTGTTACAAGAAGGAAACAAAGGATACACAGTCCACATCTACATGGATGATGTTTCTCCAGCCCCACATGTACCTTAATAACTCCATCTAGCTCAGTCACCTTCAGAGTGCAAGGGAGGTCCCATTTATGAGTTGCATTATGTATTTTCTTTTGCTTCATCTAATAAATACGAATCATTGTTGAAGGTGCTAGTCAACAGAAAAAGGGGCCAAAGAGACGTGGCTCTAGTAAAGGCCACATACTGTGAAGGCTAATGTGCAATTGCTGATGAAGATTTCGCAAAGAGATATGGGGCCAAAGGCAGCGAAAGGCCTAACTTTGGTCACTTGCTGTCCTTATTCTCCTGGCACTGGTAACCTAGGGACTAAAAGAACTTCTAGGAGTTTGGAAAGTTCTGGATCGTCATCTCTCCATTTTTTTCTATCACAAAACACAAATTACCAAAAGGAGCCCCTTATTACTATCTCAAAGCACTTGTCATACCTTCTCTTTCTTTTTTTTTTCTTTTTGGGTCACACCCGGCAATGCTCAGGGGTTACTTCTGACTCTGCACTCAGGAGTTACTCCTGGCAGTGCTTGGGGGCCATATGGCATGCTGGGGATCGAACCCAGGTCTGCCATCTGCAAGGCAAATGCCCTACCCACTGTGCTATCAATCCACCTCTGTCATACCTTTTCTATTTTTCTATTTTTTTTTGTCACACCCGGCAATGCTCAGGGGTTTCTCCTGGCTCTGTACTCAGGAATTACTCCTGACGGTGGTCGGGGGACCATATGGGATGCGGGGGATCCAATCCAGGCCAGCATGGGCCGGCAGCATGCAAGGCAAATGCCCTACCAGCTGGGCTATCACTCTGGCCATACCTTTTCAAACCCAGACTCACTTCACCCTTTCCAGAGTCTTTCCCTTGGAGTCCTGTTTCAGGTCTTCATATCTCTTATTTGGACGTTGAGTTTGTTCCCTTCTACCCTGAGAATCCTGCCCTTCCCATTTCCACATGTTACTGGTGAGAGTCTAAAAAATCAATGTAATTGGGTAAACTCCATTCTTAATTTTTAGGCAAATTATTTTCTTTACATATATTGCATTGATGATAGTGGTAGTACTTAGACATGGTAAAAATATAGAAAATAATTCAACCTTACCAGGCTCTGCTGTGTAGGTGGTATTGCCAAAAACCAGTAACAATTATGGACCTCATTCCCATGACCTGAAGGAATGGTTTGGGGCTCTTCCTGTTCCTGGAGTGAGCAGATGCCCCTAGGCCCTTAGCAGATGCCCTTTCTGGCAACAGGACATATGGAGATGTTACTGGTGCCCGCTCAAGCAAATTGATGAACAACACGAAGACAAGTGATACAAGTGATACAAGTTCAACCTACTTTAAAGTCACCCACTTACCAATTTGGGGAGCACAATCTATCTTTTATAGCTCCACCCTGGCATTGTCTGTTCTTCTTTAGGGAATGGATTTTTAAATTTTTTAGTATTTATTTTCTATACATTTGATAACTATAGCAAATTGAAATTAATAAATATTTAGGGAGAAAAAGCAAATCCTTCTACGCGGTTTCAGACACACTCTTGAGCAGTTTTTTTCAACCTTTTTGTAAGCATGGTGCCTTTCTGATATTGTTTTCTTCCTGCATTAACAATCCTACCACTTGACACCATAGTTTCATGCTATAGTCCTTCATATATGTGATTTTTCACAGGTAGTCCTGTTGGAATTTACTGGAGGTTCTCAAGAGGTGATTTCGTTTGGAGTAAGAATTCTGTTCTCTCAGAGTATCAGTTAATAGACTTTTTTTTATCTCCTTCTGTGCACTTTCCTGTATATATAAAACATGCATAGACATAAAAATGTATACACACATATGTAGATATAGACATATACTTGGAAATGCTATTGTGTCATTACATTCTTTCACTTACAGCAATGTGGAACTTCTCTTACTGTGATAGCACACATCAACTTACATTTTATTTTCAAAGGCTGATAAATAGCTCATTCATTTTATTTGAAATAGTTCACTTATTTCAAAGGCTGAGAAATAGTCATTTATTTCACTAAAGATATTTAGTGATTTTCTTTACCAATTCCCTAGTGATGAATAATTAAGTTGCTAACAGCTTTCATTGTTACATATTACATGCATCAATGTTCTTCTCTCTTTTGTATAGAGATATAGAGTATCTATATATATAGATATCTTTAAAATATTTTCAATGCCTGCTGATTGTTGCTTTAAGATCAGCATATATTGACATTTTTAAAGTCATAAATATACAGTTTTGGCTCTCGGCCATCATGCAGAGACTCAGACACACGGTGGAGAGCTGCCATTTGGCTGTCCCTTAGCTCAACTCACCATGAGGCTCCCAGGACGCAAGATGGGTTTTGGGAGTGAGCCCATCACCTCTGTAGGGCCTCAGAAGCAGTCAGATGAGACTCACTGACCATAATAGCCACCATTTTCATGGTCCGGACTCCACAGCTCATCAGAACCCACGTAAGAGAGATGGTGATCTCAAGACCAACTCAGCAGAGTAGCCAAGTTCAAGCCCAGGTAGGTGGCTCTCGGAGGTGGAAGTCACCGGGCATTCCTAGAGATGGAGATGGTGTCCTCATTCCCTCTCTGCCATCCGGCTCTCCCTGGATGAGAGAGTACAGTGTAGGCTGCTGTTTTAAAGTCAGTCTTATCTGAACTATCCACTTAATTCATGCTCAAAACATGATCTGATCAAAGTTTGGCAATGTTTTGGTTATTATTTATAAACTAAAAAGTAAAGAGAAGCATTAGGCATTACAATTATTTTTTATTCTGCTCTACCGTGTCAGTTTCTTCCTTTCCTATTGCTCTATACTGCATCTCTATACTGCATGGCAGTGCAGTATATTGAACTAGTGGAACCAGTCATGTTCTAGAATATATTACAATCCACAATGTGTAAGAAAGGGAAGCGAAAAGGAGAGAGAAGAAAGGAGAGAGAGAGAAAGGGAGAAAGGAGATATAAAGAACCTGCCATGGAGGCATGCTGGGGAAGCGGGAGGGAGGTGGCAATATTGGTGATGGGAGTGGGCATGGGTGGAGAGATGGGTGTTGGAACACTGTAGAACCAAAACCCAAACATGAAAATCTTGTAATTGTATATCTAATGGTGGTATAATACAACATTTTTAAAAATAAAAAATAAATATACAGTTTTAAAACACAATAGCACAGGTAAATTTATAAGGAAAAGTCTAGTCTCTTGATACTCCCTATCCTATATCCTGAACTTCAGTTCTCCTCATGAAAGATATTTTCAGCGCTTTTACCTGTTCTATATCAATCCATCTCAATTTATGCTTTTCTCTAAAATTGTCACTTGTCACTTGTCTTTCTATTGTTCACTGATTTGCTCAAATGGGTGCCAGTAACATCTCCATTCGTTGGGAATGAGATCCATTATTGTTATTGTTTTGGGCATATTGAATATACCACAGGTAGCTTGCCAGGCTCTGCCGTGGATCTGGGTTCATCCCAGGGGCCCCAATCTTTTTCTGTATCACCATCAATCGTCCAGGAACCACGAGGTAGAGCTCTGGGTATAGACAAGCCAGTTTTCTGTCTGCCACCAGCCAATGCAGCTGGGCACCACAACCATACCTACAACACCTCGAGGGGCAGAGCTCTAAAATTAATGATTCAAAATTTTAATTTTCTTGGCACTCTACCTATGTATCACTTATTCTTCCAAAATTCATCAGCAGACATCATTTTTTCCTATAGTTTAAACACACAGATCACCTCATTCATTTATTCATTTGGTAACTATTTATTTTCTTGAAGATAACTTTGTTTAAAAACAGATTTGTGTCCACTTTTTAAACCAAAAAATTTTTTTCTGGGTTTGTGACATCTTGGGGAGCCGCTGGGGTCCCCAAAGTACCAGGATAGAAGTTCTCTTCTACCTCCGAGTCTTCGGGGAACAGATAAAAACTCACGAGATCGGCACTATTAAAAAGGCTTTTTAATAGTAGAAAAGCTCTACCACTGCAATCCAATATAATGAAAGAAATCTAGCTCTGGTCAGAACTTAGACCATACATGAGAGCCCAAGACTCCTACCAAATCGATTCTCACCAGAGAGAGAGTCCTACCAAAGAGGGTCCTACCAGAAAGGAGTCCCACCAAAGAAAGGATCTCACCAGAGAGAGAGCCCTACCAAAATAGGGGAGAGTAACTCAGGCCAGTTCCCGTATATACACCAAAGTAATCCTAACTTCAGGGAGGGTCTTGTCAACAAAAAATCCTAAATAGCTTCTAGATAGTAGAAGAGTGTAGAAGGGTGGTGCCACACTCTATTATAGGTATAAACAAAGGATTATTCCAAGGACTAATTCCTTCTTTTGAGATTATCTCTTATGTAAAACACTGGAGAGAGAGGGGGACAGGTATAAGGTAATGCATTGTAATTTCATGGGCTTCATGTAATCTAGGTGGTACCCATAAGGTCCTTCTTATTTATTATCTGCACCAGGGTGATTCTGAGTATCTTGTTCTCTGTATACTGAAAGGGTCACACTCGCCTGCTTAAGGGAAAACTAGTATGGTCCTTCCTATAATCTTAAATGATAGTCTCAACATAGCCAGGGTGGTAGTCTCCTGGTAAATTCTAACTGTCCCATGCTGGGTGCAGTGGGTATAAAGAGGAGCAGCTTTGCCCAATCTAGAAAATATAGAAGACTTAGTAGATGTATAATAAGTCAGTATAAGAAGTTACTCATTCAGAGTCAGGGTGACTTCTGTAACTGCCACACCCTCCATCAGTGTTTGCACAGAAGAGAGATCTCATTAGTATGAACCCTGGCTTAAGAACATGTAAATAGATTAAGCTGTGAGTGGATAAAACAGCAAAGCTCCCAAGTTAGCTAGGCCTGTCATCCAACAGTGGCACAGTCATCATCTTAGACTTTTAATTGTGTTCTCCTGGGACCTCTTTGGTCAAATGTCCTTTTCTTCTCTGACAGATTCTCCTTTTTCATCATATTTTTCATCATATCTATAGAGCCTTGTATAATAAATCACTGTCACTGTATCACTGTCTTCCTGTTCATCATCGATTTGCTCGAGCGGGCACCAGTAACATCTCCATATGACCTGTCTCATGCAAGTAGAGCACAAGGGCACCTGCTTGCTCCAGGAACATAAAGAGCCTCAAACCATTCCATCAGGTCATGGGAATGAGGTCTATAATTGTTACTGGTATTTGGCATATCAAATACAACACGGGTAGCTTGCCAGGCTCTGCCGTGTGGGTAGCATACTCTTGTAGTCATCTAAAAATCCAGCATTTATTGATGAACTGCGCTAGCTGGGCTGTGATAGGCTGGTTTGCTGGGTGGAGTTCTGACAAGGGGGAAATCTGGATGTGGAAAATGGAGGTCCTCATGGAGTGGGGGGGTCGTCTGTCTTGTGAGGCTCTGCTGGGGTGGCAGGCCAGGGCTAGAACCTGCCATCCCTCCTGGGCGCCTCATGAGCCGCTGGGCACAGGGAGAGCCAGTAGCAACTCTGCTCCATGTCTGTAAGTCTCCAGTATTTCTGGCCCAGTATTTCATTTTATTTGAGATACTCAGTTACAAGGTTGTCCATGATCCGGTTTCATGCATACAATGTTTCAGCATCCGTCCCTTCACCAGCGTTCATTACCCAGCACCTAAGTGCTGGGATATTAATGGGGTCTGCAGGAAGCGGTGCAAATGAGTCCCACAGCCCGACTCAGCTGCGGAGCAGGTCAGGGCTTTGCACTTGAGGGTAAAGCGAAATGCCTGAGCCTGGGAGGGTGCAGGAGCTGGGTGCGCCCACGGCAGGCAGGAAATCACGCCCGGATCTGGCCCTGCAGACTCAGCCGGGAGGAAACTTCCTGAGACCCGAGGCCCCGCCCCCACGCTCCCCGCCCCCACGCAACGTCCTCGGTGGCCCTAGGCGGGGCGACGGCAGGCAGGGCGGCAGGATGGGCGCCGCCGCCAGGACATTGCACACGACACACCCCACCCCACCAGGAAGCAGCTGTCAAGATAGCGCCAGCCCCCCAAGTCCCCCTGGGGTCCGAGTGAATTCAGATTCCCCACAGGGCAGGGGTGATGGGGCAGAGCCCTGGAGCTGGGAGACCCCCATCTCAGCGGGGGCAGAGACCCCCCAAACTCACTCACCCCTCAGGGAGCCGCTGCTGCTCTGGCTGGGATGCGGGGAGCCGCTGCGTTCCTGGCACACTTGCTTCCGCAGCTCGGCAGCCATGGTCCTGCAGAGACGGACGCTGCAGAGGTCCCACTCCCACAAAAACTCAGGCATTGGGTGCATCCCTGAATTCTGCGCAGGAGAAAGAGCTTCGGGGCCTCGGGGAATCTGAGCTAGGGGTCCCAGGACTCAGGACTCAGGACATCCCAGGCTGGGTGTGGCTGGGGAGCACCTGGCACAGATGGGAGATGGCCAGGTCCCCTTCTCTGTCCTCCCCCGACCCCTCACTTCCGTCCCTAGTCACCATTCTTTCTGTCTCCAGAGAGAGGAGAGCAGAGAGATGTGAAGGGCTTTGCCTTGCATACAGCCACCCCAGTTTGATCCCAGCACCCCATCAAATGTGTATTTAGGGGTGGCCACAGCAGCAGTGCTCAGTCTCTGCACTCAGGGAACAGTCCTGGTGGGCTCAGGGGACCAGAGGGGGTTCCAGGTATTGAACCTGGGCTGGCTACATGCAAAGCCAAGAGCAGGACCGCTGTCCTACTGCTCTGGCCCCAATACAGAGGAAAGACTCAAAGATTTGTTGACTGATTAAATGAATGGAGACATGATTGAATTGTATAAGAATGGAGACATTGATTGAATCTATATGCCATAGATTGGGACTAAAAAAAAGGTTACATCTATATTTTCCAAAAAGTGAAATTCCAAGATATTAACTTTTGGGAACTCTGGCAACAGGCACATGTATATATGAGCCAAGAGATCCAGCTTAGTGATGGAATCCATAGCACTGGACAAGTATCAAATCACCTGGTATTTGCAAGAATTTCCTCTTCCCTTGGCTTCATTATCCCCCCCATTCTCTCCAAGTGAGTCAACCAGCTACAGGCAAGCACTCATGAAATGTCCTGGTAAGCTGGCCTTCACATCCCAGCTTCTGACATTTGGCCTTAATAAGGATTGCTGTTGTCCTTGAGTTTAACCCAGTCTCCCAGCAGGTTTCCCTTTAAGAACCTCTCTTATCAGCAGTCACTGCCCCAACAAGGTAAGGAGGATGTCCCTCTGTTCATAATGACTCTCTATGTGTTTTATCCAGACCAATTTACTACCACAGCCCACTTTCACTCAGAAGAGCTTTGCTCTAAGCTCCAAAGGTTAAGGTCAAACTTTCTTCAAAAGTCTTTTTTCCAAAACCTTAAATCATTTATTTATTTGCCTTCTACTGCACTTTTTCGAGCTCAGTCAGCATTGCCTTCCCATACCCACAGTCCCGAGTAATGGCACCTCAGTAAACAGACTTTTGATACCTCTCAGGCCCTCTTTGACTATTAGATGTTCTTGAAATAGACAGCATAAGTAAAAGCTATATCCTCTGGCTTTCCTTGTACATTTCAGAATGTGCAGTTGTCAAGTTTGCTGCTTTCATCTAAATTCACAGAGGTGGAACTACCCAGAGCACCAGGTAAGAGCTACCTTTCAAAGGAAGAGGTAAATAGGCTAAATAGGGTAGGGGCAGTTTTCTGCCTAAGGCAGTTTTCTCTCCTGTTTTCCAAAGTGAAAGACTTTCCCCTCAAAATCATGTTGAATCACTCTTACCAGTTCCTAATCTGTGTGGACACTATGTCTTCCACCTCACACCAAATCTGTATTATAGCTTCATAGAAGAGGAAACAGACAGAGGTCTTCAGAGGTTGGATTGTCCAGGGCTGCATCACTGCAAATGTCATGAACCATACAGGACTTTGTACTGTAAGACTGCTCTGAAGGGAACTGGGAGTTTATTAAACTTGTTTGTGGTCACATGGCTAGTGAGAAGCTGCGATCGGTCCAGACAGTCTCTGTGAGAGAAGTAAAGAGTGAAGTGGGTTCAATAGATTCTGAGGGGGACAAGATGAAAGAAAGTGTTCTGGGCAGAAAACTGTCGGGAAATTTCAGGGTGGGATCTCCTGAGAAGCCAATATCCAACTTGTCAGGCAGCATGAGTGGAAAATTATGGCTTTTAACGAGAGCAGCACAATCTGAGACATGTTAAGTCAATCCTCAGACACTTTATATATAATAGTCAGGGACAAATATCTGGAAGCCAGAAGGCCACTGAACAAGACTCAGACTTTTTAAGGCATAGCTACTCACACATGTGAGAGTAACAATTACCACAGCTACATCACCATTTATGAGATACCAGAAAACTTCCATTAGCAGGGTCCGGAGGCGATAGTCCAGCAGGGGAGGGCGTTTGCCTTGCACACGGCCGGCCTGTGCTGGCCCGGGTTCAATCCCGGCATCCCATATGGTCCCCCGAGCACTGCCAGGAGTGATTCCTGAGTGCAGAGCCAGGAGTAACCCCTGAGCATCGCGGGTGTGACCCAAAAAGGAAAAAAAAAAAAACCAAAACACTTCTGTTAGCATTCTGGGCAAAATCTTTAGATTTGAAGGTGACATCATCAAAGCAAATGCGTGTTATTTAGAGCGGAAAAAGCCATTAGTGTGCAAAAGCCATGTCAGACAAATGAAACAGACAAAACGCTTTCCCAGTAATCCACCCCCTCACCTCTTGAGCAATAAAAGTCTTCTGCTGCATTCATCTCACTACATGAACTTCAGTCATGTACATCCATACACCAATTTGATCCCTTCCTTTTCCTGCATTTGAAGGAATCTTGAAATGGAGCCTAGATTCTGCACTCTGCTCCAAGGTGTTTCCTTGTCTTCCTACCCATCCTCTTGGAACAGGCATGGCTATTGACTTGTAGATCAACTTTCATGCTACCCCCACAAATGAACTTCTGTGTTGGGAGGATTTGTCATTCGTAATTGAAGTACTTTCTCTCCTCCTGAGTTAAGGCTTATGGTAGATCCATGGAACAGTGCTTTGTCTAGCTTTCCAATAGCCTACAATTTAATAATGAAGAGTTTATTTTCTTCCCGGCAGGGAAGTTTTGAATTATTACATGAGCTACCATGGTTCTTAAAAAATCATTGTTCCTGAATATCCGCTCTGTGTTTTTCTTTAGTCTCAGAAAAAATTATCTCAAGGCCACTTTGACCTTCAAGCTAATGTTTTCCATTACCTTGCATACTGTATTCAACAGTTTCTCGACCCCAGCTCTTTCTTCCTGACATGACTTTTGCCCCAGCTCTTTCTTCCTGACATGACTTTTGCCACAAAGAATCATCAGTGTTCTAGCTGTCCTCTCTTGCTCTAGTAGTTAACTCTCCAATGTGACTTTGCCATTCTCTTTCTTGTTCCATGTAAGAGGCTTAGCTCTCAGCAGTGTTCTTGGTCAGGTCAAGGAAGAATGCGTACTACTGGCTGCTTCAGGAATAGTTTTCTGGGCAGCTTAGAGAATAAGGGGAGTAATTTTCTAGCCTTAAATATAGAGGCTTGGAGAATAATTTTGACATCCAGCACAGCTTTACATTTAAATGAAGATCAGGCTTACTCAAGAACACTTTTAGCTTTTTTTTTTTTTTTTTGCAACAGAAACTGTGTGAACTCAAAGTTGGATACATACAGCAAATTAAATCTGATTTAACTTTTCTTAATAACAGCTCTGGCAGTGAATGTCTATGATGTTTATTTTTATAAATTTAAATATGTCTATGGCCAAACTTCTTTAACACTCTTATGACAGGAGACAAAACAAAACTCTGTGGTTGACCAATTTTTATGAAGTGACACTTTGAGAGAAGTCACTGTCCCATGGTAAATCTTGTTTAACAAAACAACTATCCATGCTTTAATACTGTTCACCTGGATAACAAAAATATGGTGCATTTTGTTTAAGATATGCCAGGAAGGTTTTAAGCATCATTTCATCTGTGACTGCAATTGACATCATATCTGGTGATCCTTCTCTCAGTTTTAAGTGAGATGTTCCACATCTGCATAAAAATGAAAGCACATAAAATTTGAATGAAGACTTAGTAAGTTTTAATTTGCAGAAGTAAGGATTTCCTAATTAGCAGCACAAGGCAGATCTAGGGAGAGAAATGCGTATTTACTTTCTGTTCAAAGACTTTTTGGATTAAAAGATAGTAGAACGGATAACACTACAAAATTAGTTTTTGCTGTGATGGCAAGGTTAAGACTTCTGCTGTTGCTAGGATATACTGCCCTATCACAGCTGATCTCCACGGTGAAAATTGGTGCCTTAATTTCCCAGTGGTCCGTGCTACTTCTGACTTAGGCCTCATTCTGGTTAATCACACTGTCATTCTCACTGCAGATTGCCTTTTGACATCTTCATCTGCACAAGGGTCCTGAAGCCAGGACTCATGTGTGGAGTCAATTCAGCAGGGCTCAGTGGTCATGGCCTGATCCCTAGGAACTGGTATTGGTGGGGGAGGAGCAAGCTCAGGACTGTGTGCACTGTTAACAGAAGGGTTAGAGGGTATTTCTCTTTGTGTATGTGGCACTTCGATTAGAAACCATGTGTGAATGAAATTGTGGAGGAATCCTAATGTGTAAAGTTAAAATTAGCAATAATTACTGTTAGTAATTTCTAATGAAGTAGCAATAATGAAAAAATTCTGTCATTTGGTTTGTATCCAAGAAGATGGAAAATCTTTTGTGTTTAAGAGCTAGCTTCTTCCAACCCTTATTTTATTGTTTTTTGGATGTGGGGGAGTAGTGATGGTGGGAGTAGGGAAGATACTCACACCTGGCTGCACTCAGAGGTTATTTCTGGCTCTGCTCTCAGGAATTACGCCTGGCAGGGTCAGGACATCAAACCCAGGTGGACCATGTGCAAACACCCTTTTTGTGTGTTGTCAACCTGGGTCCTGCCAACCCTTATTTTATATTTTAACCAGTAAATAGATAAATGAAAGATTTTAAGTCAAGTTCTCATTTTTAAGTCTACAAGGGCTCATCCTCATGTTTCCATATTTTTTATACAGAATGCTAGGAATAGGTATTTTCAATTAGGGTGTCATCTCAATAGAAGGTTCTGATTTGAATTATCATTGGTTCTGCACCTATGCCTGTATATGTAATGGTCATAGCTCTCAAACCCACATAATGTAAGGTTTTTTGACCAGGAACACAGAGCTGGTAAGTGGCAGAACCGATGTGAAATCTTATGCCTCTTTTTCATTACAGTACAATAAATTATCTTCTTCTGTAAGCATTTGTCATAAATTTTTATGACAAAGACAATAATTATAATAAATAACCTCATACCTATTTATGCTCATGACTTTCCTTTGCTTTTTCCTGTGTCTTATGGCTTCTTTGACAGGTTCACAGGGCTTTAAAAGTTATCATAGGCTGTTTTATTTCTTCTTGCCATATTTCAACATCTCGACTTCCACATAATTAAACTAACAAGAACTTTACTTTTATTTGTTGACTTGCATTATGACTATGTGAACTACTTTAATGTGAATGTCACTCTTTCCATTTAAGTCATCAACAGACATTGTTGATGCCCAGCCACTCATGAGGTGCCCGGGAGGGATGGCAAGTTCTAGCCCCTGGCCCACCACCCCAGCAGAGCCTCACAACAAGCCAGATGATCCCCACTCCATGAGGACCTCCATTTTCCACATCCGGACTTCCTCCTTGTCAGAACTCCACCCAGCAGACCAGTCTATCACAGCCCAGCTCGCGTGGCCGCTTGCGGCTGAGCGGTTCATCAATAAATGCTGGATTTTGAGATGACTACAAGAGTATGCTACCCACACAGCAGAGCCTGGCAAGCTACCCGTGTCATATTTGATATGCCAAATACCAGTAACAATTATAGACCTCATTCCCATGACCTTATGGAATGGTTTGAGGCTCTTTTATGTTCCTGGAGCAAGCAGGTGCCCTTGGGCTCTACTTGCATGAGACAGTTCATATGGAGATGTTACTGGTGCCCGCTCGAGCAAATCGAAGATAAACAGGAAGACAGTGATACAGTGATACAGACACTGTACTCATACGAATGTAGAAATGAGCAAATATGGAGGCCAGAGATGCAAAAGTAACTATGCAGTTTGACAGAACTAAGTGCCTGAGTCAATAATGAAACCCCAGTCTGCTTGACCCCCACCCTCTGGCCTTCCCTTCCAGACCACTGTCCGAATACATGGCTAATGTGCCCCTGGTCTGACTTAATAACTCTTAACATGCATATTTACAGATGCCCATATGAAAATATTCATTGCTGCCATCTTGTTCCATGTATATTTGGATGAGTGTTCAGGATACTCAACTCTATTCCATAGGTCCCCAGATTTTGTTTTAATCCAATTCCATGCTGTTTGAATTATTACCGATTTGTAGTGCAGTTTGAAATTTTGAAAGGTGATACCTCCCATCTTCTTTTTCCCAAAGATTGCTTTAACTATTTGTGGGGATTTATTATTCCATACAAATTTCAGGAAGAGTTTGGTCAATTTCTTTGAAGAATGTCATGGATATCCTTATAAAGACCGCATTGAATCTGTATAAGTCTCTATTTTGATAATGTTAATTCTCCCAATCCATGAGCAGGGAATGTATCTCCATATCCTCGTTTTCTTTTTATTTCTTGAAGCAACATCGTGTAGTTTTCTTTTACAGGTCCTTTACATTTTTTAAACTAATTCCTAGGTATTTGATTTTCTGTGGCACAATGTGGATGGGATCATTTTCTTAATATCCCTTTCTTCTCTTTCATTATTTGATATAAGGAAAGCCATTGATTTTGGGGTATTGATTTTGTACCCTGCTATTCTAATATAGGAATCTATAGTTTCTAGGAAGTTTTTGGTAGAGAGTTTAGGTTTTCTAGTTATAATATTATGTCATCTGCAAATAGTGATAGCTTGTCTTTTCCTTGCCTATCTGGATTCCCTTGTCTTCTCTGATTGCTATTGCAAGTACTTCCAGTACTATATTGAATAGAAGTGTTGAGTGTGGGCAACCTTGTCTTTTCCCCAATCTTAGGAGGAAGGCTTTCATTGAAGATCTCTAGCATCTGTGTTCATCAGGGAGATTGGCCTGCAGTTTTCTTTTTTTGTGATGTCTTTGTCTGCTCTGGGTACCAAGATGATATATGACTTGTAGAAGATATTTGGGAGTGTTTATGTTTTTTCTATTTCCTGGAGGAGTTTGAAAATTACCTGTTGTAGGTACTCTTTAAAGGTTTGGAAGAGGGGGCCGGAGGCGATAGTCCAGTGGGTAGGGCATTTGCCTTGCACGTGGTCAACCCAGGTTCAAACCACAGCATCCCCCAAACACCACCAGGTATAATTCCTGAACAAAGAGCCAGGAGTAAACCCTGAGCATTGCTGGGTGTGACCCCCCAAAAAAAATAAAGTTTGGAAGAATTCACTATTGAATCCATCTGGACCTGGTTTTTGTGTTTGGGTAGACTTTTAATTACTGTTTCAATTTCCTCAATGTAGATAAGCTTATTCAGATATTCTAAGTCTTCTTGTTTCAGCCGTGAGGATACTATTTTTAAATGAGATAGAATCCTTGATCACTTTTCCAAGGGGAGGGATGTGGCGGAAAAGTGATCTCTCATCTACTGCTGGTGGTAAAGTTGCCTCGTACAACCATTGCAAAAAATAGTGTGGAGAGTTCTCAGTAAACTTAGAATTGAACTGCCACATGACCCAGCAATTGCACTTTGCAATATACCTATCACTAGGATATAAAAACATTCTCTCAAAAGGACACATGTACACTAATAGCTAACATACAGAATCAATCAGGGTATCAAAATTACATATGAATGGACTATTTTCTGCAACCTGGTTGGAATTGCAAGATATTGATGCTGGTGGGGTACCAATGATGTATGTTAAGTGGAGAGAAGAGAAACATTATTTTCTCTTCTGATCCACCTCTGCCACCCTGGAAGCAACAGGGAAGGCTAGGACTGATAAAGTCTGTGATGAGCTCTTGCATAGCATAGAACTTGAGTACTACCAGTCCCACTAAATAGCCATCAAGCCACACCTCACATCTACTTGTTCTGTTCAGCACAGTAGTTAATCCCCTCTAAAAGGTTGCTGACCTTGACTTGTACAGACAGAGGGACAGAGACAAGTACAGTTAGGAAAAAGGAAATGTTTATTGGAATGAGGACCTCAAGCATGGTTGGGGTAAAGACATATCTGGGAGGGGCTAAGTGGGATTTTTAAGGTCTCTTGTCACCAAGGGGAAAAGGGATAGTGTGTTTTTTCTAGTGTAAAGGGGACAAAATGAAGGTATGCTCTTTGGCTGGAGGGAGGTAAAGGATGTTGTGGCTGTTCTGGCATTTCTTCATCCACAGTGGCCCATTAGAATGCCTCCTACCAGATGGAATACAGTTATGTACTCCTGGTGGAAGAAAAGGAAGTGTGATCCTGAGCAAACCTAATACTTATCACCTGATTTCTCAGAAAATTATGTCTCAGGGGAGTTGGAGCAAGGAATTGCTCTTTGCTGGAAAGGAAATCCAGTCCTAGCCCTTAACCTAGGACTGAATTTTGGTCATTGCCATTTCACAGAAAGGAATTTCAGGAGCTGAGCAGTGTAGCAAAAAAAAAGGTTTATTGTGAGGTTTTTGAGAAAGGGGAGGTAAGAGGAAGGGAGATAGTGTAACTCATTCAAGAAAGAACTTCGTCTTCTCAAAAAAGCCCTAGCACATACCGCAGAATTAGATATGAAAGCATGAAAGTACATCTAAAGAGGGCTGATGTAGGTGACACAGGTACTCGGGTACCACATAGGCTCGACCAAGACACATGGACACTATGAAGCTGAGAGGCCAAAATAGCAGCCTGGACCAAATGGTAATCATCTGATGATATAGCAACAGTCCTGGTAGCAGAGGTTGCCTGGCTCCTAGCACAGAAGACAGGACTCATGGCCCACCTGGCACCAGGAAGCTCTCAGGCCACATTCTGTGCTTCTCCACATCGACCCCACACAGATAACCAGAGCTGGACCAAGCACGCCATTTCCACCAGACTTGGTTCCCTTTTCCTGCCGAAGACAGTTTAAGAATTCCACGAAGTCTCTCCCACAGCATAGCTCTACCCCAGCCTCACCAGAGACTGGTAGGTCCACACCCCAATCAACTTCTCCTATTCCTTCACTTTTACTTATTTCTGTCTATCTGTCTGTGCCCACTAGCATGCACAGCAGAATTAGATTTGAAAGCATCAAAGTAGACATCTTTAGAGGGCTGATGTAGGTGATATATATACTCAGGTATCACATGCACTTGACCAAGACACATGGACGTGGGTTTGGGCGACATATTTAGGCACTTTCTTTGTGCAAGTTTGCCCTTGAAGGGTTTTTCCCAAGCTACTCCACTTTGGCGTTATACTTATGTAAAAGTTTGTTGCTAGAGTGGTTGTCAAGGAGATAGAGTTGTAATTGGTAAATTGACTTCTTTGAAATTAATTTCTTCATTTTAATTACTGATAGAGCATCTCTTGGTGGGAGTGGAGTCTTCTCTGGGTCTGCTGCTGGAGCCAGGAAAGGATTATCAGGCCATAGCTTCTTTGCTCACAATGTGGGTCCTGACAGCCTTGGAATTATTGGTTATTACTTCCCACAAATTCTATTGCCATGGGGGGCCCTTCCCTATCAACCAGCCTGCCTCAATATCGTGTTGAGTGCAGTAAGCCAGAAGAAAAACAAACAGGTTATCTCACTTATCTGTGGTTTATAGAATACTAGATGAAGAAATGTGCTGTAGTAAAATGGGGATGCCATGTTCACCCTTGTCGCAGAGTTTAGAGAGGAGATGGAGAGAGAAGGAAAGAAATAAAGGGCCAAAGAAGAGAAGCGGTACTGATGGGTGAATAGCAGCAGGACTTCAGTCAGGCTGGTTATAAGGATGAGTGACACAGCCCTATATCCAGAACACTGACTCAACAACACTGAAAACATGGGGGTCTGAGCTGTAAACACTTGAACTTTGTAATGTGCCAGACAAGCCACAAGAGGAAATGAGGTAGGGGGATGGGGTAGAGAGTGAATATGTGAACACTCATGGAGGGAAGTTGACACTAGTTGTGGGATTGTGTTGAAATATTATATGCATAAAACTAAACTATCAATAACTTTGCAAATCACAACTTAACAAAAAGAAGAGATGGAAGAAGGAAGGAAGGAGGGAGGAGGGAGGAAGGAAGGAAGGAAGGAGGAGGGAGGGAGGGAGGGATGGAGGGAAGGAGGAAGGGAGGGAGGAAGGAGGGAAGAAGGGAAGGAGGGGAGGGAGGAAGGGAGGAATGGAGAAAGGAAGGAAGGAAGGAAGGAAGGAAGAAGGGAGGGAGTGAGGGAGGGAGAGATTGAGGGAGAGAGGGAAGGAAGGAAGAATGGAAGGAAGGAAGGAAGGAGGGAGGGAGGAAGAGAGGAAGGGAGAGAGGGAAGGAAGGAAGAATGGAAGGAAGGAAGGAAGGAAGGAAGGAAGGAGGGGGAAGGAGGGAGGGAAGGAAGAAGGAGGGGAGGGAGAGAGGGAAGGAGAGAGGGAAGGAAGGAAGGAAGGGAGGGAGGGAAGGAAGGAGGGAGGGAGGGAGAGAGGGAAGGAGAGAGGGAAGGAAGGAAGGAAGGAAAGAAGGAAGGAAGGAAGGAAGGAGGGAAGGAAGGAGGGAGGGAGGAGAGAGAGGGAGAGAGGGAAGGAGGGAAGGAAGGAAGGAAGGAAGGAAGGAAGGAAGGAAGGAAGGAAGGAAACCAGAACATTGTGATTTTCTTTCCTCAAACGGTAATGAGCTGCTTCTACATGGTGTGTACAGGAAACTTGCTGTCATTAGACTCATCAATAGTGGGACCCTCCCTGCCACTTGCCCTCTTGCCTCATTTTTCTATTGTTTGGCATCTTTCACTCACAAAGAATGTGGCACTTGGAGGATATGATGACGGATTTGTGAAACCTGCCCATCTCCTTCCTTCCTAATGAAATGACTGAGGAGACCTGAAATACTGGATTTGGGGGCCAGTGGGTAGAGAGACTTCTAACACAAAATTAGGAGTTAAAATCAACACTGAGGTGAAAACAAATCTGAGGAGTCACAGCCGACTTTGCTTCCATTAAGGAAACACTGTCCCTAAGGTTCTACATTTTAATAGGCTAAAGAATTTCTGGTGACAAAAAAAAAGAGTTAAAGTACTTATTCACCTTTTTTTAAATGTTGTTCAAAAAGGTAGATTGGTGTTTTAAAAGAAGTATTATAATATATATTCCACATTGAATAAAGGAAAATATATTCCCAGAAGAGACCATATTTATATACTTTATTGACCTTCTGCTTCTGAAAATGTTTATTAGGTTCTCTGATCATATAAGTGAATTTACCCCTTTCTTCTATCAGCCCTGTGCAGCGTTCAGCATGTGCAGTTCATAGATAAAGGTGAAAATTGTAATACCCACAAATAGCGTAGACAGTGTGCCAATGAGGGTATGGATGCAGTGAAGAAAACACTTTTGAAAATGAAGGGAATCAGTGCCTTGTAGGGCCACGTGGGGCAGAAGCAGCAGAGGTCTTTACATTTCACTGCACTTGATTAGTTCACGTTCCTTTGGATGTTGGATTTGTCTGCACTTTGGCACCATGACTGAACACACCGCCAAGAGTGAATCTAGTTTTTATTGACACACATTTTATAAACTAGATTCAGACCCTTTTGACTCTGGCAAATTTCAAGTTCTGCTTCTAACTACCCATGTGTTTCTATGGTCAGTGCCAGCCAGTTGAACAGAATTCATTTTCTCAGTATGCCTCACCTTGCTGTTCTCCCATTTTTAACGTATGGCTTCACACCTTTCACCTCTGCAAGCTCCAAACTCTGATAAGATGGAAAAATCAGAATTGTATTTTACTGTAAGCTCAGAGATGGTTCTCATAAACTTCCCATTCATGACACTCCTAGCAAAGAGGCAGAATGATCACATTCCGGATCAGTCAAGACATCAGGACTTGCAGCAGTGTCTAGAACAGAACAAGGCAGTTGATTTCCCCTCCACTCTTCAGTACAAGTTGCAATGCTTTGATATTTCTTTGCAATAATATTTGCGGTAGCATACAAGTTTACTTTTGTTTTTCATTTAAATTCATCTGACAAGAGTGCCAGTTATAATGACCTCTTATACAAGTATTCAGTATATGAAATATCTATACAAACACACATATATTGACATCTATTGGCTTGAAAGTACAAGAGACTAGGTAGAATCTTTAAACAACCTTTTGAGGTAAGAAGTTTCTTCCCCCTTACGGAAGAAAACACTATGACTCAATCTCAAGAAGATTGAATGATTTATCCAGGGCCACCCAGAAAATAAGGGCAGGCCTTAAACATGAAGTCAGGTCATTTCATTTCAATCAGGACTCTTTCCATTATACTCGCTTGCTTCCTGAAATTGCCTTCACAGAGGGACGTTTGGCCTCTAAAGTCTTTCCACAGTTGGAGTCACAGGCTGCAAGGGTATAAAACATCCAGGTGATGTCCACAGGCTGCAGCACACAAAGGGCTCTGTGAAAGCTGCACTGTCAATATGGATTACTGCACAGCTGATGGTGTCTGAGCTGAGCCCTGTCCATTCAGCAACAGGCAGTGATGAATAGTGGGAGCTCTGCCCTCTGCAGCCCATTTGGCATGAGTTGGAAGGTAGACGGACCTGCCACTTGAAAAATAATGGGGGATACCCCACTGGCAGTTCCCCAACAGCACAAGAAATCCTCTATTCTGGTCCTATCTGAGGTGAATATGAGAAGGTCTGGACAACACTCAGATCATCATCACAGCCCTTTGGCAGAGGATGGGCCTACAGATAAGAAGCTCAGGCAGTAGCGGGAAGGAAATGTATACTTTCCTGCATGCTTCATCCTCCGCAGCTGCCATGGAGCTGACAATAAAAAATGATGCCCTAGGCTGTCTTGTTTTATTATTAGTTATATGGCATCATAAATGTACATGGAGATGTTCGGTAGATGAAATTGTGCCAAACAGCAAACAGGGTGACTGCCCCAAAGATCTTTTGGCCTCTGGGCAATGGCAGAGCAATATAAGAGGAACAAAGGGAGCTGTGAGCCTGATGAGGTGAGGCTTTGGCCTTTGAGGAGAAGGAGGACCAGACAGGCAGGTCGATAGAGAGGAATGGAATGAGAAATCCATTGTGCCCACTAAGGAACTTGGAGACTAGCATCCAGGCTCCTAGGAACACACTCGGGATGATTTCAGAAAGTCAGGTGAATCAGATCCTTCTGTTACTTATAAGATAAATTCAAGAGGTGGGGGAAGGAGCTATGATTTGTTTTTGACCACAAACAATTACTGTTAGGAGCAGCATAGACTTCAGGCTTGCCCTCTACAGAAGTGTCCCTTTGGACTCCACACAGTATTAAATTGCACAGACTTCTCTGGCAGATGCAAAGTGTATATATAGGACAATAACTGGAAATTTATGAGGTTAAATACTGAGGAGTTGCTGAGTAGTAAAATAAAGAGACATAAATTACAGGAAATGCTGTCCTTCGATGAATACATTATGCATAATAATTAAACTTTTAAGAGGCAACAGTAACCAAATATCAGAAGGTCTGAAAGGAGCAAATCCAAGTAAAGACCTAGAACTAGGACAATCCAAAGTCAGATCTGCTTCGTCACTGTTAAACAGACATATCAGTTCCTTAGATTTCTGTGGCTCTTTGTCCTCGGAGAGGGCATTGCAAGGACAAAGTCAACTAATTCTTTCAAAGAGGTGACCTGATGAGGTGAAAGGTGTCTGGGTCTCAAGAGAAATTGTCTCACTTCTTGTGTGACCTTGGTCAAGTACTTAATCTATAAAATCATCAGTTTTCTCTTCTCTAAAATGGTTTTGAGGGGGGAGAGCTAGTACAGTTGGCAGGGCACTTTCCTTGCACACAGATGACTGGGTTTAATTCCTGGCATCCCATAAGTCCCTGAAATACCACCAAGAGTAATTCCTGAATACAGAGCTAGGAATAACTCCTGGGTGTCATCGGCTGTGATCCAAAAATGAAAATCAAATAAAAAACTTAAAATTGTTGTAATGAAACCTATTTTATATAACTAGTACAATGATTACATTGTACAGGCATGTAAACCACTTAGCTCTCAACATGTGAGAAAGTTCTATATACACTCTTACAAAGAGTTTCCCTCTAAAACCTTGTCAAAAAAATGGTAAAGTGTTAGCAAAATACTAAGACTTTAGAGAGTAAAGATGGGTTCTGGACAGAGAGGTTGGTGAAGCATTTATAAACTGGGTTAGATTTTGATGGGGAAAATTGGAAAGGACTAAAAGCATTTCCAGGATGTGTGGGTAGTGTGTTCTAGGTACAAATAATGTTTTATAGTTGGGTCAAGTTCTTTTCCCCATAGAGTTTGTCTTTTTAAGTCTTTTCTTTGGGGTGTCATTCTTCATTCCAGAGACACTCTTAACAGCCCTGGCCAGCTCTGTGGTGCCTCTTGATCCAGCATCACAGAGCTGATCTTTTGGTATGGAATGTTTAGCCACATTATGTTAAAATAAAAGGCAAAGGTTATTATGCAAACCTTTTCTTGTTTCCTCTGAGAAACAAGAAAAGGCTCTATGACTGTGAAATATGTTGAAAACTCTATACCTCCAACTTATAGTCCTTTAATCCATGGCCCATAAAACTGTCTATCATAATAGGAATAAGGTAGTAATAAAATGAGTGCCCTTAAAAATTAAAAAATAAAATAAAATAAGTGCCCTGAATTTCAAATAAAAAATCTGGCATTCAAATCTTAAAAAGAAAAAAATGGAAAAATCACAAATCCAGGGAAGCAAGAAAGAAGACAGGAGTTTTCCAGAATAGAAAACAGGGAATATAAATGGAAGTTAGAATAGAAAAATAAGTGGAAGTGAGGGAAATTGCTCACTTCCTGATGTGGGTCATTGGGAGGCTGGGGTAGCAGAGTTGGCCTGTGACGGACTGTGGGATGCAAGGCAGCCAAGAATAAGACTAGGACATAAGTCTAGGACATAGGAGATGTTGGTATCATTATCAGAAATGGGGACTGGGAAGCAGGTGAACAGGTTTGTTGAAGATGTTTTGAGTGTGGTCTGCTCAGAGAATTTCAATGAAGAATCATTCAAGAGGTCTCTGGTAATGCAATGTTTGAATCTGAACTAATACCTGGGCTTAGAATTCATAAGTATTTTGTCCAAGATGAAAGTACAGTAATAAGTGAGCCCACAAAAGGAAAGAAAATAGGAGGTAGAAGAAAGTGGGAAAGAGAGGAGAGGTGAGAAGATCAATTCCAAAAAAGTGTGTCCCTTTCAGGCAGGAAAAACTGACTACAAAAGAAAAATAGAGCAAAGAGAGACCCAGTCGTTTCTTAGTAACAGTATTGAAAATCAGAGAAGAGTTGAGAAAGGACTTGGAAAGTGCCAATAGAACTTGATTTTTAACAACTGTTATTTATTCTCTCTTTTATTACAAAATGCTCCTAAATGTTCATATATAATTCAAGTAGTATAATTAAAACAGTCATTTTAAGAAGACTAAACAAAATCAATTCGAAGGAGATACATGGGTTAACTAAGCACCACAGCAGAGGATTAAACTTAATCACAGTACTTACGAGGTTTTGAGGTCATGATGTAACCTTCAAGTTAGTGAGGAAGGAAGAAGTAGGAGTTTAGAGGAGTTCAGACAATCTCGAAGAGTGGGTAAGTGCTGCAGAAAGGAGAAAGGAGAACAACAATATCAACATATAGGATGCAACATAAATCATGTGGACAAGAATAAGAGTTAGCTGATATTCTGGTCAACCATGTAATTAGGGGGAAAAGACTGTTTTGTCCATTTCCAGGAGGAATAGGAACATTAAGTGTTACAGGAATCACAGTAACCAGTACAAGAAAAGTTCACACCAAGATGCAGGGGGAAAAAAATACCTGGAAATAGTGAAGGACATGCCTTATAAACAAAGGTGCATCCTTGGGACAAAACAGGATCACTGGAATGGAAAATGTGTGTCTCTCAAACATTAATGGCCTCTCATAAAAATACTTGCAGAGGAAGGATTAGATTTTTTTTTCTTTTAAGTTCAACATATATGCCTTGGGCTAATTGATGAAGTTGAAATGGGAAATACTGCCATTGGACATGAAAAAAATCACAATGTGAAGGTTGAAATAAAAAGGGTCAGTACATTTATTCAGAAATGAACAATTAATGGGAAATTATACTCTATACACAGATAAGAAAGCAAGCAGGTTTTTTTTTAGTATAGTCAGAGAATTTGCCCAAGATGGAAAAGAAGTTTCAACTGAGAGGTCAAAAACTACTATTATTGCAGGTAGCCAAAATGGGGTTAATGAGGTGGACTAGAGATCTACTGTGTATCAGCCTGTTTTCTCCCTTCACAGATGGATTCTAGCATGTAAACAAGATGGTGTGTTAGGACCAAACTGGTAAATTGTCAAGAGGAAATGTCTTTCCTCTCTCACAGCTCTTCTTTCACCAAGAAATATCAGGGAGTATATCTGACAACATACTGGCTATTTCTTCATGACAACTCATATATCTAATTATTCAACTGTCAAGCATTGAGAACTCTCATTCTAAAAGTGAGAATAAACTCTAAAGACACTGTGAAGTAAAACTCTTGTGAAGTACCTCAGATTTCCTGTGTTTCTATGCTGCCATATGAGCATCAGGTGATTGGCTTGCTCCTTGCTGGGGCCTTTCTCATAGTCTCTGAATAGCTCCTTACAACACCACACAGACATTGTCTCATGGACTCTCTGAACACCTCTCTACAACACCACACACTTCTCTGGGCTCTCTGAACAGCTCCCTACAACACCACACAGACACTTTCTCAATGGGCTCTCTGAATAGCTCCCTACAACACCACACACTTTCTCAATGGACTCTCTGAATAGTTCCCACAATACCACACAGACAGGCTGGTTATGCAGGGCTGATTGCTTCACCCAGTGCCCAAAATAAGTGGTAGAGGAGAGAAAAAGATCTTAACCACTTGGTGTTTACAGGGGAAAATATCAGGGATAATTAACATCTCTAGAAGTAGTTTGCAAGTGGACATGAGACATGCTGACCAAGGTAAGAGAGTGTGTGGGGGGGGGTAGGTGAGAGAGAGAAAAGAGAGAGTATGTGTGAGAGAGGTACCTATCTGAGTTTATGCCTTTTTTAGCTCTGATGTGGCTTCTCAATATACAGTAAGTCTATGCTTTCCTTCATATTCCGTGATTATGTGTTCAGTAATAGCATGGCCACCGTAAAGACTTTGTTGTGAAATCAAGCAACATTAACGCATTAAGTCAATAATTCATGGACTCTTTTATCTAAAGTGGCAACATCACACCATCAATTCACAAAACAGCCACTTCTCTGAAGTGTATGTGATGATAATAATGGATTTTCTAACAATACCCTCTCAAAGCAAGGTCACTGCATCCAGATGCGGTGGACATGCTGATCTGACCTAGGTCAGCAAAACTAGCTTTATTATTGAACCTAATTATGAACTACCAAGATAATGGTCTATACTAAACTGTTTCCTAGGGGATTTATTTAGAAACTTGTTAGCCATTTTAGTTTTAAACCTACTTTACTTTGCAGTGCCTGTGACCATGCAGGAAATATATTTGCTAATGTAGACTTGACTATACTTGATAAAATTTCTTCGATATCCTAGATTAGTGCATTAGTGTTGCACTTACTAATCACATGGTTTTAAGTTTACTGTTTTATGCAGGTATTAAATACAAATAGCTCAAACAGCATAGTTCATATTATAGAAATCTTATAATGAAATATGCAGTTCTGAATACTTATAGTTGAATCTATAATATAGCACACAGGGACACATGATTTACTGTATTGCCTTTTTTATTGTTTTGCTTTTCTTGGGTCACAAGCAGGCGACACTCAGGGGTTACTCTTGCTATTTGCTTGGAATGAACCCCAGAACCCAATATCCTTGATTGTAATCTGCACAGTCTAGTTTATATTAGTTCGGAGAGAAAATTCAAATTAAAGGTAGGTAGTGCTTATAAATTAACCCTAAAATTCATAAATGCTAAATTGAGAAAAAGTTATTTAAGAATGGAGTAAATAAGATATTATGTATTTGATGAAGTCCTATAAAATAATTCATCTCACACAAAGAAAGTTTTCATTTTGGGATATAACAATAATAATAGTTTCAGGTATAATAATATTATTATTTTCAGGTATATAATAATATAATAATAGAGAAACCTGTAGTTCATGAGAAACCTGTAGACCATCTTTGGTCTCCTCACCTAAGCCAAACACTGATATTATTGTAAGCCTTCTTTGGGAGTGTGCAATTAGGGACAGGGTATATATATCTTTCTTGCTATTTTGACATTTAACTTACCTGAGAAAATAGTTTTACCTCTTACTATAATTAAGACCAACGTAAACTTGAACTTGAAATTATAGAATTTCAATTTTTAACATTTCCAAACTTAAACTTGAAATTATAGAATTTCAATTTTTAATATTTCCACAAAATTTGTGATAATTTGCACTTATCTTTGAACTTCTACAATTAGGAAAGAGGCAAGAAGAATGCTTTGCTCTGTAAGCAAAATGGTGAGTTTGAGACTCTGTAATCAAAATGGGGAGTTTTGGTCTCTGTAACCAAAATGGTGGGTTGGTGTCCTGCTTTGATCTTTATCTAGAAATGACAGTGGAAAGCTGCTTTTACCTCTGCAAGCTTCAATATGCTCCGCACTAAAATGGTGAGAATTAATAGCTCTAAGTGTAAGCAGTTTAAACTTTGATTTCGATAAAATATGCCGCTGTTTCTAATCACAATATGAAATAGGTTTTCTATATTCTCTTTATTACCTGATTTTTCAACAAGTGCTTCTGAGGCAAAGAAATTTTTCTTAATGGTTAGAATTTTTAATTTAGCTTTACATATCTTCTTACAATCATATTGATATTAAAATATTATTGATCAAGAGAAAATTCCTAGTAGATGGACTTCCCCAGATAAACAGATTTTTCTACAGTAAAAACTAATCAACCCTGCAAGAGTTAATCAACACGTTTCAAAATGGTGCCAGGCCATAATTAACCACTTGTTTCTCTGAATAAGTACCTTCAGAGTGAGAGTCAGGGTTTCATTAGTCCCACTTTATTCAGAAGGGTGCTTCCAGGCTACACTTACACAACTAATCTGCACCATTGCTCTTGGCTTTGGTAGCAGTCAGCTGCATACAAAGCCTTCAGGAGGGAGAAGATTAATTACTTCTACATGTAACTCGTGAGAGTCCAGACCCCCAAAGCCTTGGTAACAAGGCTGGCTGCATGAGATTGATTAGTGGAGACTCCGGCAATGAGGTTTGGATTTCTATAGTGCCAATGTCAAAGTGAAATGATGAGATGGGGTCAAAGAGAATTTGAAAACCACACAGGTGCAGAAGACCATTGACCAATATGCTCAGGGTTTTTCCATTGAAAAATTCTTTTTTTAGTTATATTATTTTATTTTATTTTTAATTAATATTTTATTATATCACTGTGAGATTAATTACAACATTGTTTATGTTTAGGGGTTTTATTACATAAGATTCCAGCACCCTTACCTCAACCATTGCCCATTTTCCACCACCAACGTCCCCAATTCTCTCCCCACTCTCATAGCCTGCCTCCATGGCAGGTTCTTAATTTCTTTTCTCTCTTTCTCCCCCTCTCTCTTTTTCCTTTCTTATACATTGTGGATTGCAATACATACACTTTGAGGCATCATGTGCATTTTTCTGCCTGTATTTAATGCTCAGTTCTAGATTGGTATTAGCCCTTTTGACATTTATTCGCACATGTTCCTTTCTCTGTCTTACCTAACCTCTGACTCCCACACGTTAGTGGTAATTTCCACCTTTGGTAAGACCTCCTGATCCATGTTTTGCCTGACATTTGATTTTACTATCATAATATATATGTATATGTATATGTATATATTTATGTCATACAAATAAATACAGTCATTCTATATCTGTCTCTTTCCTTCTGGCTTATTTCACTCAACATGATCCTCTCCATGTCCATCCATTTATAGGCAAATTTCATGACATCATTTTTCCTAAGAGCTGCATAGTATTCCATTGTGTAGATGTACCAAAGTTTCTTTATCCAGTCATCAGTTCTAGGGCATGCTGGTTGTTTCCAGATTCAGGCTATTGTGAATAGTGCTGCTATGAAAATAAAAGTGCAGATGGTATTTCTGCTGTGTGTTTTTGGCTTCCCAGGGTAAATCCCCAGGAGTGGTATGGCTGGGTCAAAAGGGAGCCAAATTTCTAGTCTCTGGAGGAATGTCCATACATTCCCACCAACAATGGATGAGAGTCCCTTTTCCCGCATCCATGCCAGCACTTGTTTTTACCCTTTTGGATATGGTCCAGTCTCTGTGGTGTGAGGTGATATCTCATTGTTGTTTTGATTTGAATCTCTCTGATGATTAGTGATGATGAGCATTTTTATATGCCTTTTAGCCATTTGAATTTCTTCCTTGTCAAAGTTTCTGTTCATCCCTTTCCTCATTTTTTAAATGGGGTTGGCTGTTTTCTTCTTGTGTAGTTGTACCAGTGCCTGATATATCCTGGATATTAACCCCTTATCAAATTGGTATTGGGTGAATATTCTTTCCCATTCTGTGGATTGCCTTTGTATCTTGGTCACTGTTTCTTTCCGAGGTGCAAAAGCTTGACTCAGTGTGTAAAGGACCTATAAAAGAGAACTACAAGACAACTACTTCAAGAAATAAGGAGGACACAGAGGAAATAGAGACACATTCCCTTCTCATGGATAGGGAGAACTAACATTGTCAAGATGGTAATACTCCCTAGAGTTTTTTACAGATTCAATGTAGTACCTACAAGAATACCCATGACATTATTCAAAGAAATTAACCAACCACTCCTGAAATTTGTATGGAATAATAACCCCCCACAAATAGCTAAAGCAATCCTTGGGAAAAAGAAGATGGGAGGCATCACCTTTCCCAACCTCAAAATGTACTACAAAGCAGTAGTAATTAAAACAGCATGGCATTGTGGAATAAAAACAGACCTGTGGACTTATGGAGTAAAGTTGAGTATCCTGAAACCCACCCTCAAACACATGATCAGTAATCTTTGCTAAAAGGTGCAAAAGAGGGGCCGGAGCAATAGCCCAGCAGGTAAGGCATTTGCCTTGCACTCGGCCGGCCTGTGCCAGCCCTGCGTTCAATCCCCGGCATCCCATATGGTCCCCCCGAGCACTGCCAGGAGTAATTCCTGAATGCAGAACCAGGAGAAACCCCTGAGCTTTGAAGCAACAAAAAACAATAAAGGTGCAAAGAGTCCAAAATGCACTAAGGAAGGCCTATTCAACAAGTGGTGCTGGGAAAACTGGACAGTTACATGTAAAAAAATGAATTCAGACCTGTGTCTAACACCATGCACAAAAGGAGAGAGACAGATACAGAATGACTGCATTTATTTGCATGGCATAAATATATATGTACATATTATGATACCAATATCCAAGGTCAAGTGAAGCATATATCAGGAGGTCTTGTCAAAGGTGGAAATTATCACAAACATGTGGGAGTCAGAGTTTAGGAAAGACAGAAAATGGAACAGGGTGCTAATAATAGTCGAGGGTACTAATGCCAATGTAGAACTGAGCATGAAATAGAGGCAAAAGGATTCACATGACAACCTTTTAATGTATGTTCTGTAATCCATAGTCTAGAAGGGAAGGAAAAGAGAAAGGCAAAGAAATAAAGAACCTGCCATGGAGCAGGGCTGGGGAAGGGGGGGGGAACCGGGGATGCTGTTGGTGGGATATGGGCACTGGTGGAGGGGACGGGTGCTGAAACACTGTATGACCAAAACCCAAACATGAACTTTTTAATTGTATATCTTTTTTATTTGTATGGAGATGGGCACTGGTGGAGGGACGGGTGCTGAAACACTGTATGACCAAAACCCAAACATGAACTTTTTAATTGTATATCTTTTTTATTTGTATATCTCACGGTGGTATAATAAAATACTTAAAAAAATAAAAAAAAACCATTTACTAATTATCTTTAGACAGGTTCCACTTAGGTGCTATGGGTGATTTCAACAAATAAATAAGAGTGAAAGTAAAAAAAATCAGTTCAAAATGGATTAAAGATCTCAATATCAAACATGAATCCATAAAGTACACTGAAGAAAATATAGGAAAAACCCTCCACAACATTGAAGCTAAAGACATCTTCAAAGGTGAGACACCACTAACGAAGCAACTACAAGAAAAGATAAACATGGAAATTACATGAAATAAAAAATTCTTAATTTTGTCACTTATCATGCAACTGCTGAAATTCTGAACAATTGTTTCTCTTCTACAACTTGTGGGTAACTTCATAAAGGAGTTGACATTTATCATCATCAAAGGCATGTGATAATCAGATGAAAAATTACTGCTTGTAGTTGCTGCTTAGAAGAATAAAGAAGAGACATGGTGGTATAATAAAATTTTGATTTTAAAAAGAATAAAGGTGAGAAAGAGAAAGAAAGAAA
>JAJIBD010008325.1:0-34103 GCA_021461705.1 Cryptotis parvus
ACAAATAAAAAAGATATACAATTAAAAAGTTCATGTTTGGGTTTTGGTCATACAGTGTTTCAGCACCCGTCCCTCCACCAGTGCCCATCTCCCACCAACAACATCCTCGGTTCCCTCCCCCTTCCCCAGCCCTGCCTCCATGGCAGGTTCTTTATTTCTTTCCCTTTCTCTCTCTTTCTCTTTTCCTTCCCTTCCAGACTATGGATTACAGAACATACATTAAAAGGTTGTCATGTGAATCCTTTTGCCTCTATTTAATGCTCAGTTCTAGGTTGGCATTAGTACCCTCGACAATTATTAGAACCCTGTTCCATTTTCTGTCTTACCTAAACTCTGACTCCCCACACGTTTGTGATAATTTCCACCTTTGACAAGACCTCCTGATATATGTTTCACTTGACCTTGGGTATTGGTATCATAATATGTACATATATATTTATGCCATGCAAATAAATGCAGTCATTCTGTATCTGTCTCTCTCCTTCTGGCTAATTTCGCTCAACATAATCTTCTCCATGTCCATCCATTTATAGGCAAATTTTATAACTTCATTTTTCCTAACAGCTGCATAGTATTCCATTGTATAGATGTACCAAAGCTTTTTTATCCAGTCATCGATTTTCGGGCACTCTGGTTGCTTCCAGATTCTGGCTATTGTGAATAATGCTGCTATGAACATAAAAGTAGGGATGGTGTTTCCGCTGCGTATTTTTGGTTTCCCAGAGTAGATTCCCAGGAGTGGTATGGCTGGGTCAAATGGGAGTTCAAGTTCTAGTCTTTGGAGGAAAGTCCATATTGTTTTCCAGAAAGGCTGTACCAGCCGGCATTCCCACCAACAATGGATGAGTGTCCCCTTTTCCCCCACATCCACGCCAGCACTTGTTGTTCTTGCTCTTTTGAATATGTGCCAGTCTCTGTGGTGTAAAGTGGTATCTCATTGTTGTTTTGATTTGCATCTCTCTGATGATTAGTGATGATGAGCATTTTTTCATATGTTTCTTGGCCATTCGAATTTCTTCCTTGCTGAAGTTTCTGTTCATTTCTTCTCCCCATTTTTTGATGGGGTTGTTTGTTTTCTTCTTGTTAAGTTCTACCAGTGCCTGATATATCCTGGATATTAACCCCTTATCAGATGGGTATTGGGTGAATATTCTTTCCCATTCTGTGGACTGCTTTTGTATCTTAGTCACTGTTTCTTTTGAGGTGCAGAAGCTTTTTAGTTTCATGTAGTCCCATATGTTTATCTTTTCTTCTAGTTGCTTTGTTAGTGATGTTTCACCTTTGAAGATGCCTTTAGCTTCGATGTCGTGGAGGGTTTTTCCTATACTTTCTTCAATGTACTTTATGGATTCAAGTCTGATATTGAGATCTTTAATCCATTTTGATCTGATTTTTGTGCATGGTGTTAGACACAGGTCCAAATTCATTTTTTACATGTTGCTGCCCAGTTTTCCCCAACACCACTTGTTGAAGAGGCTTTCCCTTACTCCATTTTAGACTCATTGCACCTTTACCAAAGATTAAATGATCATGTGTTTGAGGTTGAGTGTCAGGATACACAATTCTATTCCATAGGTCCACAGGTCTGTTTTTATTCCAATACCATGCTGTTTTAATTACTACTACCTTGTAATACAGTTTGAAGTTGGGAAAGGTGATGCCTCCCATCTTCTTTTTTCCCGAGGATTGCTTTAGCTATCCTTGGGGGTTTATTGTTCCATACAAATTTCAGGGAGTATTTGGTCAATTTCTTTGAAGAATATCATGGGTATCCTTATAGGGACTGCATTGAATCTGTACAGAGCTCTAGGGAGTATTACCATTTTGACAATGTTGATTCTCCCCATCCATGAACAGGGAATGTGTTTCCATTTCCTTGTGTCCTCTTTTATCTCTTGGAGCAGTGTCTTGTAGTTTTCTTTGTACAGGTCCTTTACATACTTGGGTAAGTTGATTCCTAGGTATTTGATTTTCTGTGGCACAATTGTGAATGGAATAGTTTCCTTAATATCCCTTTCTTCTCTTTCGTTATTTGTATATAGGAAAGCCACTGACTTTTGGGTGTTGATTTTGTATCCTGCCACTCTACTGTATGCGTCTATTATTTCTAGAAGTTTTTTTGGTAGAGAGTTTAGGGTTCTCTAGGTATAATATCATGTCATCTGCAAATAATGATAGCTTGACTTCTTCCTTGCCTATCTGGATGCCCTTGATATCCTTTTCTTCTCTGATTTCTATGGCAAGTACTTCCAGTACTATATTGAATAAAAGAGGTGAGAGGGGGCAACCTTGTCTTGTCCCTGATCTCAGGGGGAAGGCTTTCAACTTTTCCCCATTTAGAATGATGCTTGCTGTGGGCTTTTGGTAGATGGCTCTAACTATCTTGAGGAAAGTCCCTTCAATTCCCATTTTCTGGAGGCGTTTTAATCATGAACGGGTGCTGGATCTTGTCAAATGCTTTTTCTGCGTCTATTGATAGGATCATATGGTTTTTATTTTTTCCTTTTATTAATATGATGTATTATGTTGATTGACTTGCGAATGTTGGAAGCATCCTTGCATTCCCGGGATGAATCCTACTTGGTCATGATGTATAATCTTCTTGATGAGTCTTTGGATTCTGTTTGCTAGTATTTTGTTGAAGATCTTAGCATCCGTGTTAATCAGGGATATTGGTCTGTAGTTTTCTTTCTTTGTGTTGTCTCTCCCTGCTTTGGGTATCAGGGTGATATGTGCCTCGTAGAAGCTGTTTGGGAGTGTTTCTGTTTCTTCTGTTTCCTGGAAGAGCTTGAAAAGGACTGGCAGTAGGTCCCTCCTTAAAGGTTTGGTAGAGTTCACTAGGGAATCCGTCTGGACCTGGGCTTTTGTGTTTGGGCAGACTTTTAATTACTGTTTCTATTTCCTCGATGGTGATGGGTTTATTCAGGTATTGGAGGTCTTGTTTCAGCCGTGGGAGGTTATAGGACTTCAGGAATTGATCCATTTCTTCTAGATTCTCATGTTTCACGGCATACAGGCTCTCAAAGTAATCTCTGATGATCTTTTTGGATTTCTGTGGTTTCTGTTGTGATGTCACCCTTTTTATTTCTGATTCTGTTTATTTGGGTTTCTCTTTCCCTGTCCTTACAAGTCTTGCCAATGGTTTGTCAATCTTGTTTATTTTTTCAAAAAACCAGCTCTTGGTTTCATTAATCTTTTGGATTGTCTTTTTTGGTTTCCAACTCATTGATTTCCTCTCTAAGTTTTATTATTTCCTTTTTTTCTGCCTGGGTTGGGCCCCTTTGGTTGGTCTTTTTCTAATGTCTTCAGCTGTGTAGTCAGGTTATTTATGTGGGCCCTTTCTTGTTTCCTGATGAATGCTTGCAGAGCTATAAACTTCCCTCTTAATACGGCTTTTGCCGTGTCCCACAAGTTCTTATAATTGGGTATCTTCATTTTCATTTGTTTCCAGAAATCTTTGGATTTCCTGTTTGATTTCTTCTATGACCCATTTGTTGTTCAGCAGTGAGCTGTTCAGTTTCCAGGTGTTTGGTTTGACTCCCTGTTTCTGTGTACGGTTAACTTCCATTTTCAGTGCACCATGGTCTGAAAAGATAGCTGACACAATTTCTATCTTTTTAATTTTATTGAGGTATGCTTTGTGGCTCAGCATGTGGTCTATCTTGGAGAATGTTCCATGTGCAAAATGTGTATTCAGCTTTTTTGGCATGAAAAGCCCTGTATATATCCACTAGCTCTGTTTCTTCCATTTCTTCCTTCAGGTCCAATATTTCCTTGGTGAGTTTCAGTCTTGTTGATCTATCCATCGTTGATAGAGCAGTGTTGAAGTCTCCAACTATTATTGTGCTACTGTTAATGTCTTCTTTGAGGTCTCTTAGCAGTTGTTTTATGTATTTTGCTGACCCCTCATTGGGTGCATATATGTTTAGTAGTGTAATTTCTTTCTGGTGTACATACCCCTTAATTAATAAGAAGTGACCTTCGTTGTCCCTTCTAACCTTTTCCAGCCTGAAGTCTATATTATCTGATACTAATATGGCCACACCAGCCTTTTTGGAGGAATTGTTTGCATGGAGAATGGTCTTCCAACCTTTGACTCTGAGTCTGTGTTTGTTCTGCTTATTCAGATGCGTTTCTTGTAGACAGCAGAATGTTGGGTTCAATTTTTTAATCCACTTTGTCACTCTGTGTCTCTTAATTGGTGCATTTAGACCATTGACATTGAGAGAGATTATTGTCATTGGATTTTGTGCCATCTTTCTTTTTGTGTTTGTTGTGCTTATGGGTTTGGTTGCATTAGAGTAGGCACTTCAGTCCTTCTTTTTAAAGTTGGTTTTGAGTCCATGAAGTTCCTGAGTTGTTGCTTATCCATGAAGTTGTGTATCTTTCCTTCATATCTGAATGTGAGCCTGGCCGGATAAAGAATTCTTGGTGAAGCCTGCAGTTCATTGAGCCTTTTGCAATATCCCACCATTGTTTTCGGGCTCGGAGTGTTTCATCAGAGAAGTCTGCTGTGAATCTTAGAGATGTTCCTTTGTATGTTATTTCCTTCTTTGATCTTGCTGCTTTCAGTATTCTATCCCTATCTATAGTTTTTGTCATTTTTATTAAGATGTGTCTTGGAGTATTCTTGTTGGGGTTTCTTTTAGCTGGTATCCTACGGGCCTCTTGGATCTTGAGGCAAGCATTCTTTAGTTCCGGGAACTTTTCAGCAATTATGGCTTTGACAGTTTCTTCTTCATCAGGGTTTTCTTCTTGCCCTCTGGGACCCCAATGATCTGTATGTTGTTTCTTCTGGCTTCATCCCGATTATCTCTTGTTGTCTGTTCGGTAATTGTGAGCCTTTTTTACTATCTTCTGGTGTTGTGTAGAGAATCTTTGGAACTTGTCTTCGAGATCACTAATTCTTTCTTCAGTAGCTATTATTCTGCTATGATGGCCTTCCACTGTGTTTTTTATTTCATTTACCTCATTTTTAATACCTGTCATTTCCCTTTGCATTTTCCTCACTTCTATCATGTCCTCTTGTATTTTATTGATTTTGCATTCCATTGCTTCTTTGAATTCCTTTTTGAATCCTTAACAGTTCTTTCCGAAATTCTTTTTCAGATAGGTTATGCAACTCATTGGTATTTGCTAGACTCATCTGGACCAGTGACTTCACTCACAGACCTTGATGTGTTGCTTTACCATTATGACTATTGTAGGTTGCAACTGTGAGTTCTTGGGTGACTAGATAGTACAGTTAGAAGGTGTTTGGTCTGTTTGCAGAGTTTGGGTGGGTGGCAAGGATGTAGGAACCAAGGTTCACTGGTACCTCATGCAAGGTAGGTAGTGAGAGGTTTTCGCGGTTTTGAGTTTTGGGATGTTCCCAGAAGCTCCAGGCGCAAGGGTCGGTCCCGGCTGGAACGAAGGCACTTTGCCTTGGTTCCTGTTGATGGAGTTTCCGCTCTTCCCTGGGGCAGCTTGGGGTCCGCTGGAGACGCAAGAATCACACACACACCTGTGGGGGAGTGGAGGCGGTTCCCGGAAGCTAAGGGCGCAAGGGTCGGTTCAGGCTGGAACCAAGGCACTTTGCCTTGGTTCCCGTTGATGGAGTTTCCGCTCTTCCCTATGGCAGCTTGGGGTCCGCGGAGACGCAAGAATCACACACACACCTGTGGAGAGAGTGAGGCGGTTCCCGGAAGCTCTCCATCCATTATCTTTCTGTTACTTAAAATGCATGATCTAGACTTCTTATAGTTACACCCTAAAAGGTATTAATTTCCTTATTTTACAGAGCTCAATAGAAATTAATCTCCCAAATTTGGAAACAAGTTGCTAGTTATTATCTCATCTAGCATTGCAAAACTACTTTAAAGCATTAGATCAGTTCCATACACATTCAAGAAGCTGACATGCTCACAATTAAAGTTATTTTAAATTTATGCTTGGCAAAGGTTCACTTCATATTAGAAATTATCCAGAAAACATTAAAATTTTATCTTCAGAATTCCAGTTTTTAGGATCACAAACAATGCAAAGTTAAAATACCCAAAAATATTACTACCTAGTAACAATAAAGATTTCACACTTGTGAATAACTAAGACTTTCAATTCAAGACTAGGTCAATACCTGATGACAAAGCTTACATATATTAAAGCTATTTTAATAATAGCACATACTGGGCAGATTAGAAACAAAGCCTGAAAAAGATAAAACTGATTGTTGTCATTTACTTTGCACATTTTAATTCTTCATGTTCAGAAGCCACTAAATTGAAAGAAACATTCCTAGCTCCTTGAATGTTAAAGAGATTCACCTTTTTTTTTTTCTCCAGCAAGGGCTACTCTGGAATTCTACCAGATTTATCAGACTGAGGTGATTACCCCTATTGCAAAAATAAAAAGACGAATATGTACCAACAAAAAAAAAAACATTTGAACTACCAAATTTTCATGAAACACAAGACCTTCGATTTAATTGCAACAGTTTTTGTACCTTAGTTAATTTTCAAAAACGGCCTAATTTTCATTAGAATTTTAACCCTAAACTTATGAGGTAAAGCTCTGCTCTATCTCACAAAGTTCTTATCTCTGCTGACTCTGGCTCTAGCTCCCACCCTCTCTAAACAGCACAAGTTCTGGAGCTGAGAGAATTTCAGGGATCAGGAACACTTAAAAGGTTTTACAATTAGACCTTTTAACTTTTTACCATAAGATTTAGATTGAACATGTCAATTTCTCCTCCTGCTCAACACTCAGTTTGGAACACCTTGCCTATCCCTGGCTCAACAATTTGCTCTTGATTTCAACTTGGTTTCATTTAGCACTTCACCGTTTCACACAGACAAGCCAACTGCCAACAATTGGTGGCTACCACACTCGCGCACGCACGCACACACACACACACACATACACAGTTGATCGATTGATCTTTAGTTATGATTTGACCCTTTTGGAAGGGTAGAGGAAACTGAGACTGAGAAAGGAAGGGCAGTCTCCCAGGGCAAATAGCCCTGCTCCACCAGTTTGGACCTCACCCTGCATTTTTCAGCCTGCACCAGCCTCTGTCCCCTGCCTGTGCAGTTGGTGTGGGGTCCTGTTCTGGTTCCTTTACTTCCAAGAAACACATATAACAAATCTGACATTTTTCTTTTCTTTGTAAAGCCTGGTACAATACCATGAAGGCCTGGATGTTAGATATATACTCAGGCCACGTGTTATTACAAAGATCCTTAAGACGCTTTGGAGGTTTAGTGTTTTAACAAGCAACTTAAGGGGGACTCTAACCCCTCCCATACTGGCCACTCCAGAGGGGGACTCTAACCCCTCACATGCTGTCCACTAATTCAGAGAATCATCATGCTGTGGAGGTCTCAATCAGTGATCTCTGCATTACTACTGGTGTCCCTGGGGCCCTCCCCAGGCATCCACCACGACCACAACCTGTGTGTGGAGCTGGACCCTAACCTGCCATGGGCTTCCAAGATCGGGAGAAGAAAAGTTCTGTCTTGCTTGCTTGCTACCGTCTGTGGCCTTGCTGATGTTTGCTGCATCTCTTACTAGATTATGTGCCTTTCTGTCTTGGTGAGAGGTTTTCCTTCCTAATCTTTTACCCTTTTTTTTCTTTGCCTGGGGCTAAAGGCTGCTTAGCTCTTTAATTGACCTCCAGGTGTGCTCTAGCCATTTCTCTCGCTAGTAAGGGGAGAGAGGGAAAAGGACTGCTGAAATTTGGTCTCCTAAAATCTTTCACTAGTGAGTTTCCTCCTGTTCCTCCCATAGTGATAGGTGACTCGAGACAGACAAAGGAGGGGGTGCCTCTTTACAGAGACCATTCAGTTGCTTGTCTACCGGTGAAGAACTTAGCTGTAGTGGACTCAGCAGTTGTGACTTGCGGCCAACCACTAGGTCAGCGCCACCATAGACCATATGTCTTCCTAGCAGACAGCCCACTCGGGCTCCCCTAACCTTTGTGGGACCTTAAGGGTGCCGGTCGTGGAACCACAGACTCACTCCTGACAGGAGGACCTATCAGGGTGCTCATACACACACACACACACACACACACACACACACACACACTCACACAGAGGCTATAAATTCCTCCCCCCCATTCCCCTAGATATTTCCGGAGGGAGCAGCATACCTTCTCTGCAGATTTTCACTGATTACCTCCTTCTGGTGGAACTCCCCGCAGCCACTGCAATGTTTTGCTGCAGTAGCCAAAATAATGTGGGTGGGCCTCACTGGTAGCTTATGTGAGGCGGGAAGGGGAGAGAAATGTAATTCCTTGCGGTGCATGATGTCAATAACCAAACATACACAGGTCACAATTACAAATAGGACAGAGATTACTTCACACAGTTTCACACTCTTTTCAATCACGTGGACTGGTCCTCCTTTCACTCAGACTCACCCCACTCTCACCACTCTCACAATCTGGATTTGGAATTTTCTGTTGTCCGAACAACGTTTGCAAACTTCAGACCAGTGGTCCAATGTTAGATAAAGGGGAGTAGAAGGAGTCTGCCCATGGCCAGTGGGGCAGGAAAGAGAAACTCAAAGCACAATAAGAAAGTCAGGAGAGACAGAAGAATACTGAACGACAATGACACACCTAAACGAGTTCTCCACAAACACGACAAGGGCAAGAGTCTAGGGGGTTGGTTCAAGTCTAGCAAAAACCTAGCAGTTTCACTAACAACCTGGAAGGAAGCAGCAATGCCTTCCCTTCCGCCCAAACGGAGAAGTCCGGGCGCCCCGGGTCTCCACCACCACCGGGCGCCCCCAGGGCTGTGACCTGTGGTTCTAGGACACGCTCTATCCACCACAGCTGGGGAGAGAGTTGGCGAGGCTCATGCCCCCTACCAGCTTCCCGATCCAGCAGTCACTCCAAAAGCCAGCCAGCACCCAAAGACAAATTTAGCAATCGCAGTTGTAAAAGGACGTCCACTTACCCAGGATGATCTTGTCAGGGTCCTCAAGGCAGGCGGGGTCCTTGGCCCCCGGATTCTGGATGAGCCCCAAATGTAAGGGTTGGCCACCCAATGGGGTGACTAACTGGTAGCCTCAAAACGCCACACCTACCAAGGAAAACTCTGAGAGACCAAGTCCTATGCAAAAGGCAAGGGTTTTATTAATAAGCGAGTATACTCGGGCTCATAGCGTGACCCCAAGCGGTCAGTGGCTAAGAGCCCCGAGCCCTTCCAGGGAGGATCTTTTAAGAGATAATTCCCGCCACTACAGAAAAACCCGCACATAACCATCCAATAGATTTAAAATATTACATCAAGGTCTGGAAGCAGGCAGCCAATCACTTTGTACCAGGTAACCATAACCTACCAACCTGAGCATGCCTAATACTCCTTTCCATATTTGGCACAGCATGGGCCCAGTCGCCCAGTCTTTCGCATACCACACCAAATATAGAGAGCAACTTCTCGGGAATGTTTGTCTTATAGTCCTCCTTGGAATTATTTGCTTAAGGCCCTTCCTGTTGTGCTCTTGTTGAGCCATCATTTTATCAGTTACTCCTCGTACCTGTTTTTTGTGTTCTGTGGGCGAGGGGCCATTCTTTCAATTTAACCATTAAAATATTGTAATATTTGAAACTGCACTATTTCTGTTTTCATGGTTCCAAATATTTATCTTGACATATATGGTTACTTCAACAGAACTGATGTTAGTTTGCCTTTCAATAAATTTAAACTTGAAATTTTTATATTTAGAAATGCTTGAACTGTTTCTTTTTTAGCTCAAAATAAATTTGATAGTATATAGACAAATAAAATTTATATGGTTTTCTTATTTTCCTATTTAATGTTCTTTAGTTTTGCTATTGTTTGTATAGCAATTCACTATTATTCCTTTATATATATCTGTTTTAAAAGTCACCTAAGTGTTGCAGTACACTGTTGCCCAGGGCTTCTGCATCTCCTGGAGTTACCTCCTGCAGGCCACTTTGTAAATAGGGGCAGGAAACAGTTTGGATCTGTGACTTTATGTGGCAGTATATCTTACCATGTAGTCTATGTTAGCTGATATAAATATTTTCTCTCATGCTATCACAATCATTGTGGGACTAGATAAATCTTACCAGTATATTTACCTGGCCATGTTGAATCTCTAGACCAAGAGAGAAATGCTGTTTGCCTCCAAGTAAGCAGTGTGGCTCTCTAATAAGTCTAAAGGCTAATATACAAAACAACTGTGAAGTAAAGATGAGAATCTTGTGAAGGCTTGGAGAAACATAAACCTAGCTGTAAGAATATCCATTAGTACAGATGCATGCCTTTGTATTCTGAGCACAGTTCATCTCAGATGCCCTACCCCCACCCCCCATCCTACCAGGGGTCTGCAGACTTGGCTGGAGTGTCATTAACATTTCAATGGGACGAGGTGAGGTCCTGGGAGAAGTTTCCTGAGAGAAATTGAGCCTAAGTGCTTCCCCTTGGTGTGGGCAGTTTGAATTGAAAAGTTATAAAAGCTGTACCCCTTTTTAGGCCTTTTGGCCTTTTTTGCCTTCTCCCTCTGCTCTGCTCATCTCCGTTCTCTTCCCTGTTGAACCTTAACACGTGGTGGCAGGCATCTTGGCCTAGGATTCTAAACCTACACGTGGCCTGGGCCCAGCCAGGAAACTAAACTCTGGGATTTTCCTATTGCTGATTTGTGTACCAGAACAAGTGTGAGTAAAGCCTTTTAAAACTTTACTGGATTCTCACGTTTTTCTCATTCCGCTGGTTGCCAATCCCCTGGGGCATAAGGGGATCCCCCTCACTCTGCTTCCGGAGGGCACCCAGCGCACCCTGACAAGTGGAGGTCCCACCGAGATTCCTGCTCTGCTCCCAGATTTTTTCAGGGAACCCAGCGTACCCGCACTCCAGACACCTAAGTTTCAGAAAGATTAACTATTTGAAATGCTGTTTTTCCAAGCCATTCAAAAATGTATGAAATTCTCTATAACAAAAATGTTTATCCAGATTAAGTACAGATTGTAATAAGTACAGTGTTTATAAGCTGTTGATGAGTCAGTGTCTTAATAAGGTTTCTAAATGTCTTGACATTTTGCTGTCATTCTGTTTAGGTATGTTTTGGGGTCACATCCAATGGTGCTCAGGACGTACTCTTGGCTCTGTGCTCAGGAATCACTCCCTGGCAGGCTCCGGGTACCATACAGGATGCCAGGGATCAAATCTGGGATGGCTACTTGCAAGAAAGCTCCTTAACCGCTGTACTACACTCTATCAAAATTTTGACCCTCTATCAAAATTTTGTCTGAAATAAATGCTTCTTCACTTCAAATTATCTGAAGTGTTGAAATCCTTGCAGAATAGTCATCAAAATGAATCTATTTTCATTCTCTACCTTCTTCCATCCCTTTGACTTCCAAGGGCCCTTTTAATATAAAGGAGTGTACTAGAAACAATTTTTTTCTATTCACATTCCTTTCAGATTTGAATAATTTTATGCAGATCTTTTTCATCTTATGACTAAGAAACATTAACACTAGTTTACGTTCAGTCTTCCCAGGATTTTTTTTTATTGGAGTACCAGGACTTAGAATACTATTAATTATTTGCATAGATCACCCCCAACACTATGCCCATCACCAGAGACCCCACTGCTCCCTCTCCCAGTATCCCAAGGACCCGTCTACACATACCTCTAACTCCCTACTCTACGAAAGGCCAGTTCTATTCACAAAATTTCCAGTTCTGATTACTTTTGCCATTTGTTTCCTTAATTATATCCCACATATGAGAGTGATCTTTTAAAAATTTACTGTGAAAGTGACACCTACATGAATATAGAGGAATAAAACTCAACTGAAATGTCACAAAATTGTCAATGAAAAGTTGATAAATTTAAATGATGTCTTTAATGGGTATGTACATTTAACATAAGTCTATGCTGATACATTTTTAAATTTACATGAAACAAAACCTACAAATGAATAGTAAGAGTGAGAAGAGAACTAACATTTTAAGAGTATCTGAATAGGCCTATAAAATATTCTCAATCCAGACATAATTTAAGGTTCAATGAAGTTAAGGTATGATGAAGTTGGTGGAATAACAAGCTCAGAGATAACTGGCACCCAGGGTCCAGCACAGCTCAGTTGGACAGAGGAAGACTGGCATGGGTGGAAACTGCCCTTGACATTCAGAAGTCCCGGAAGCCCAGTGGTGTCTCCTCCTTCCCTGAAATTTCCATACATGAATTCATAAATTCCTCCTTTGACCTGCTGTTCAGCATGGGTTTTTCGTTTTTAACAAAAGGAGACAGGATGAGTTTCTCTACGTGCAGCAGGAATCCACCTCTATTATGAGACTGAATTGGGTGAACTTTCCAAGTAGCTTTAAATTTCACCTCTGAAGAACACATAAGGGATAAGCATCCCTGTGGGGAATAAGTCTCAGCAATCTCAAAAGTGTTTTGGAGCAGATCTAAACCAAACCAGACCACTGTTTCATTAGGAATTTGTCTCAAATTAAATTCTACTTGAAATGTCAAAATAGATACTAAATCTTGGGGGCAGGGACTTGGAGCAGAGATTTGGGCTCCTCCACCTCCATATCGGCGGGTGTGGCTACGGGCTTGCAGCCTCCACAGTCAGCAGAGCCCAACAAGGGACAGACAGACCCACAGCTGTGCTGGCGTACAGCCACTCTGCAGCCACCCAAGAGGCCTAGATAATAATGAAGGCTGGGACCAGGTACTTCCCAGGATCTTTCACATTTATACACTGTAATGATCATTGTATTTCAACAAACTGGGGAGTTTGATGGGGAACGAGGAATTACAATGTCACACTAGAATTCACTATTGAATATACACAGAGACTTACATCATATACCTTTAATATCTGTAAGGCAAGCCACAAAGTGTAGAAGAGAGAATTACAGAGACAGAAACAGAAAGAGAAAGAAAAGGTGCCTACTAGAGGGGCAGACTAGGGTTGGGTGGGAGGGAATGTGGGGACAGTGATGGTGGGAATGGGGCTCTGGTGGAGGGCTGGGTGCTGATCTCTATATGACAGAGACCCAATTATGAACATCCTTGTAATTGTATATCTCAAGGTAGTATAATAAAAAATTTAAAAAATAATAAATCTTGGGGACAGGAAAAGTGTACAAGAGGTCATAACATTCACTGTTCATGGCCAACCCTGGGTGCTGCTCTCCACCATGTGGTCCCATGAATATTCTGAATGTTGCCCAAACCCACCCACCTCCCAAAAAAGATAGAGTTAACACGATTTTTTAAAATCTGCACTGTTTCCCTTTCTATATCTTTAAAGTGGATTTAATACTTAACAAAAACACTTAGATTTAACTACAATGAAGGTACTACATCAGAATGTGTAGAATGTACATCAAACCCCATAAAATATGCAAGCAATATTTTTCTTACTGTTTTGAAATACGTACCTATATACCAATAAGTATATCACTTAACCTATCATCTCTGCTACCAAGCTTTCCTTGGCTTGACTTTCTTTGATTCTGGTTTTTTGGCATTTCCCTCAATTTCATGAGTTTCTTCCTAACTTTAGAATAAAATTCACTTCTTAGCTAAAATTAGTTTCTGATGTTTGAAATTAAGGTTTTAAACTTCATCATGTTCATCATGTTCATCATCAACTTTTCCAGCAAAAGCTGCCCACAAATATTACAAAAACACTGTTCCATTGTGATTTCTGCACTTGGATTTATTTCTTTTAATTAAAAAATTATCATGCTCTCCTTGCTTACTCTACAATGACTTGCCTTCTAAAGAGACTTTTCTTAATGTATGCAACACCTCAACTGTAGCCAGCTCGCAGCAGGTGCTCAGTAATTGCTTATGACAGGCATATCCACACATAAATCTCTACATAGGATTAAAAAGTGGCACAAAGAAAACAATGGAAAAATAATTTTAGACAAATTATTTCATATCTGTATTTTTAGAAATAAATTATAAGGAAACGATACAAGCTATGTAAGCAGGTTAGAAAGATTGCTTTGAACAGCAGTCCTCACCTCTGCTACTCAGCAAAATGTCTGAAATATTTCAAATCCATGCAAATAAAATGGACCAAAATTCGGTTTAAAAAATCTTAAGTTTGAAACGATTAAGCCTGGGACAGGGGGGGGAAGAAGAAGTGGGTTATTAAGTCATAAAGAAAATTAAAAGAACTTAGATTAGATTTACAAATTAGATGTCTGAACTTTCTGAGTATATTAAGTGGTAGAAGATTCTTAGAGCTTGGAAGTAGTTTTAGGAGAGAAAGACTCTTTGGTGCATTGTAAACTTAATAAGTTACTATGGGTTCAAAATCTAGACAGTATATATAAGTATATAAATCATGAATGTTGAAGCTTTAGTTTTTTAAGGTAGAGTCAAAGATTATATCCCTCTCCCCCCCAAAAACATTGTGGTGAAAAAATATGTTCTAAAAAACAGCTAAGCCCCTAAAATAAAATACTCCTAAGAGGGGAGACTGGTGTCTACACCCTCGCAGCCTTTCTTTGAACCAAATGTTTTCCTTCTACGCCTCCTCCAGCATCATACTCCTTGCTCCTCCTTTTTGTCCTAGAATAAATATTGTCCTTCTCACTTGCTCACATGAAATTAACTCTTGAAATAGACCCATCCTGGACTCAGTAAGCTCATACTTTCCTTCTCTTGGAGAAGAATAAGACCAGCAACATTGTGACTTTGGTGAGTTCGTTCCAGAACAGACAAGGAATTTTGTTCAGTGAAACATGCCAAGAAAGATCGCGATTCCTGAAAGCAGTTCAAAAGTAAATACGGAATCCTAACTTAACCACACATTTTATGGGTATTGGTTTTACTGCTGAAAATGTAGCCTTTAAGAAAAAAAAATTTGTGAGCACAATTGATACTTCAGAAAAACAGGACCTTAATTATCAGTGTTTTTATCCAGATACTGAGAAAATAATTACACTGCTAGGCAACTTACAGTCATTCCATAGTGCTGTACACATTGCTTGGGAAGAAAGCTAGCATGCTGAATCTAAAAGTATAATGAGAGTTTAATTTTCGTTTTACATTAAATACAACCGGTGCTAAGCCTGTTGGATGTTACAAGGCCCTAGTAATATGAAAAAGAGTGCATTACATTTATTCTGCATCAGTTTAAATAGAAATTGTACTTCAGATTGGGCAAATTTTCATTTTTACTGGGTTCTGGAGAAGCAAAATGAGGAGCATCCTCTTAAATACTGTGTAAGCATCCAATTGGAAGCTTTTTTTTAATTCTTAGAGTAAATTGTTTTAACTGGAGGTGCCTACTACAACAATTGTCAGAAAAGTTCCTAAAAACATTTTTTTAATTTAATATTTTTGTTATACCACCGTGAGATATACAATTACAAAGATGTTCATGGTTTTTTTTTAATTTTTTATTTTTACAATTACAAAGATATACAATTAAAAGTTCATATTTGGGTTTTGGTCATACAGTGTTCCAGCACCCATCCCTCCACCAGTGCCCATCTCCCACCACCAACTACCCGGTTCCCTCCCCCTCCCCCAGCCCTCCTCCATGACAGGTTCTTTATTTCTTTCCCTTTCTCTCTCTTTCTCTTTTCCTTCCCCTCCAGACTATGGATTGCAGAACATACATTAAAGGGTTGTCATGTGTATCCTTTTGCCTCTATTTAATGCTCAGTTCTAGGTTGGCATTAGTACCCTCACAATTGTTAGCACACTGTTCCATTTTCTGTCTTACCTAGCCTCTGACTCCCTCACGTTTGTGATAATTTCCACCTTTGACAAGACCTCCTGATATATGTTTCACTTGACCTTGGATATTGGTATCATAATATGTACATATATATTTATGTTATGCAAATAAGTGCAGTCATTCTGTATCTGTCTCTCTCCTTCTGGCTAATTTCACTCAACATAATCTTCTCCATGTCCATCCATTTATAGGCAAATTTTATAACTTCATTTTTCCTAACAGCTGCATAGTATTCCATTGTGTAGATGTACCAAAGCTTTTTATCCAGTCATCGATTTTTTGGGCACTCTGGTTGCTTCCAAATTCTGGCTATTGTGAATAATGCTACTATGAGATGTTCATGTTTGAGTTTCAGTCATGTAGTGTTCAGCACCCATCCCTCCACCAGTGCCCATTTCCCACCACCAATGTCCCCGATTCCCTCCCCTCTCCCTTAGCCTGCCTCTATGCCAGGTTCTTTGTCTTTTTCTCTCTTCTATTTCTCTCTCTCCCTCTCTCTTCCTTCTCTTACACATTGTGGATTGCAATACATACATTTAGAGGTTACAATGCTTATCTTTTTGCCTGTATTCAATGTTCAGTTATGCTGGTATTATCCCTTTTGAAAATTATTAGCACACTCAGAACTGATTTTTAACTAAAATTTTTACCAGAAATGGGGTCTGAGAAAAAAATCTTACTGTGATGTGATAAGCATACTAACATGAAAAATAGACATTTTCATAGAAAAAAATTAGAAGAAAACTGTTTTAAATAGTTTTAGTAACTTATTGCTATCTAAAATATCAGATAATCTTACAACCAACAATAAAAATATTACTTTTGGGCCACCTGCCCCTCGAGCTGTTGCAGGTGTGGCTGTGGTGCCCGGCTGCATTGGCAGGTGGCAGACAGGAGATAGGCTTGTCTACACCCCCCCAGGGCTCTGCCCTGTGGGCCCTGGATGGTGGATGGTCTGACATAGGAAGAACAGTGTGCAGCCGCAAGAAGAGGCTTAGTAACAAAGTATGCTAGGACCAAGTCCTTCCCAGGATCATATCTGTACAACATAATGATCATTGTAGTTGTAACAAACTGGGGAGGTTGATGGGGGGAATGAGGATCTCTAATGTAACATTAGAAATCACTACTGAATATACACATAGATAATTGCATCATTAACTCTAAGGCAAATCACAAGGTGTAGGAGAAGAGAGAGAAATACAGAGACAGAAATAGAGATAGAGAGAAAGATGAGAGACTCAGACGCACGGGGAGAGAACTGCCATCCAGCTCTCCCCTAGCTCAGCTGACCATGAGGTTCCCAGGAGGCAAGATGGGTTTTGGGTGTTGGCCCATCACCTCTGTAGGGCCTTGGAAGCAGCCAGATGAGACTCTCTCACCATAATAGCCACCATTTTTGCAATCCCGACCCCACAGCTCATCAGAACCCATGCAAGAGAGATGCTGATCTCAAGACCAGCTCAGAGCAGCTGAGTTCAAGCCCAGTTAGGGGGCTCTCAGAGGTGGAAGTCACCAGGCCTTCTTGGAGATGGAACTGGGGTACCCCTTCCCCTCTCTGACCTATCCCAGAGGCCTAGTGGCCCCGCCCACGAACTGCCTCGGTACTCTTGGCCATGATACAGAGACTCAGACACACGGGGGAGAGCTGCCATCTGGCTCTCCCCTAGCTCAGCTGACCATGAGGCTCCCAGGAGGCAAGATGGGTTTTGGGAGTGGGCCCATCACCTCTGTAGGGCCCTCAGAAGCAGCTGGATGAGACTCACTCACCATAATAGCTGACATTTTTTGTGGTCTGGATCCAGTACATCAAACTAGTGGAACCAATCATGTTCTAGAATATATTACAATCTACAATGTGTAAGAAAGGGAAGCGAGAAGGAGAGAGAGAAAGAAAGGAGATAAAGAACCTGCCATGGAGGCAGGCTGGGGGAAGGGGGGAGGGAGGTGGGAACATTGGAGATGGGAGATGGGCAGGGGTGGAGGGATGGGTGTTGCAACACAGTAGAACAAAAATTCAAACATGAACATCTTGTAATTGTATATCTAACAGTGGTATAATAAAATATTTTTTAAAATATTACTTTTTGCTAGAAATAGCAAACCTAAATGGTTTCAATAGGAGATTGATATTTTGTTTAGCCAAACAAGAGAAGGCTACCATTTAAAAAATGTGTAGGCATTAAAATGCCTATGTTCAGTGTGAGACTTTAGGTGAAAAATAGAATTAAGTGCAAAATAGAAATACTATATAATCAAAACCAAAATATTTAATTTTATGAAACAGATACTCCAGATACTGAGCAGGTGGTATGACTTAATTGTTCATCCAAAGCACCAAAGGATGCCCTGCTATAAGTGTCAAACAATATTTAAGTTTTTAATTTTAAAAAATTGGAGTATAAAGACCTTTGAAGTGTCAAACAATAGTTCAAAATTTAACTTAAAAAAACTTGGTGTCTATAGACCTTTATCTTTAATGTAGTAAGACACGACTAACTTACTGTTATTAAAGTATTTGTCAAGACCTATGGATGCATGTTTGGATTTTTTTATGGGTTATGTGGAATATCTCAGAAATAAGGGCCCTCCGGAGTGATAGTACAACAGGTAGGGCATTTACCTTGCACACCACTGACCCGGATTTGATAGTCAACATCCCATATGGTTCCCCAAACACCGCAAGAAGTAATTCCTCAGTGTAAACCCCTGAGCATTGCCGGGTGTAACCCACAAAAGGAAAAAAAGCCAAAATTGGGGCTGGAGGAACAGTCCAGCGGATAGGGCTCTCACAGACAACTTGAGTTGGAACCCTGGCATCTCATATAGTCCCCGAGCATTGCAAGGCATCACAAGGAGTATTTTCTTAGTGCAGAACCAGGAGTAAGCCCTGAGCATTGCAAGGCATCGCTAGTAGTACTCTCTGAGTGTAGAACCAGGAGTAAGCCCTAGAGCACCACAAGTGTGTTTAACGCCTCCCTCCCCCAAAAAAAAGACTAAAACATAAAACCTCTAGAATATTCATGCTTAAGAGTATTTTTTGTACTCCTATGAACATAAAATCTTGGATGCCATAGCTCAATTGAATTTCCCTGGATGGCGGTTTCTCCATTCCATCTGATGTCGTATGAGTTTGGGGGAGAATTCTGCATTGCCAAGCACCTCTCCTGGAGGGTGCACCTGGAAGCTATACCTGATTTCTCCTGTACTCCCTAAACATTTCATCTTTACTCTTTATTGAGTTCAACTTGTATAATTTTCAATGTGAAAAAAAAAACTGTGATTCTGAAGACTATAGTTTCAGGGAACATTTCAATAGTTCGCTTCTAGAGACATTTCTGTGATGGTGTAGAGTGCCTGAAACCACAGGATCCAGAGCATCCTCTACTGAGCTGAAGCCAGTTCTAGGCATTGTTACCTTTTGCCATTAATTCTTCTCTTTTACAATTGATTAGTCTTTTTACCATTGAATCTTCTTCTCTTCCTTTGGAAAAGGGAGAGGAAGAAAATGCAGTCTGAGTGGTTCTGACTGAAAACAAAACCAACCAACCAACCAAAGAAACAAACAAAAAACTGTGGTTCTAAGTAAATGCATTTGAGACCAGAGCCCAACAAATCACCAACCTTCAAGGTAATATTAGGGCCATGATGAAAGAGTTTAATGGAAATTTTGTGGAAAAGAAGTTACTCTCCTGTTTCTGGAATCTAGATAAGAGTGACTCCAACTCTCCATAAGGTCCTATATTAGAAGATGGTAGCTAGAGAAGGTGGTTTAATTCAACCTTCTCAAAATAAAGGATTGAAAGAAATTCTATTCAATAACCTCTAGGCATCTGGATAGCAATCCAAGTTGAGCTAGGTTGCGTATTCTTTCTGTTCTCACTGCAGGAACCTAGACTGATTTTCTGGCTATGAAATTGGGTTAGGTCAGATTAACCTATGGCTGTTAAAACACAATGGACAGAAGGAGATAAAAAGTAAGAGAGAGAGAAGAAAAGTGCCTGTGTAGAAGCAGGTTGTGGGGGGTAGGTGAGAGGGGAAATGAGGCACATTAGTGTTGGAAAATGTGCACTGGTGGAGGGATGGGTGTTGGGACACTGTATGACTGAAACCCAATCATGAACAGCTTTGTAGTGGTCTATTACACGGTGACTCAATAGAAAAATAAATGTATAAATAAATAAATATAAAAACAATGAAAAAAAACCTGTGGCTGTTGATGGAAGCCTGTTTATTTCCCAGGCCACCTGAAGCCATGGTACTGCCCCATAGTCAGCATGGAATGGAGCGTGCTGCTTAGTGACTTACGATGTCATGTGCCCTTTGCAGTCCAACCCCCTCCCCCACAGGGGCATCGTGTACCGCCTTCTCTACTTCACTCATGGGTGGTTGTTTCTATATTTATTTTTTAGTCACATAGCCTGGTTTTTGCTACATTACTAGTGTAAAAGAACTTTCTGTTCTTTTACTTTGATCTATTTATAGGATGACTCTAACAGCTCCCACACGGCAGAACCTGGCAAGCTACCAGTGTTGTATTTGATATGCCAAAACCCAGTAACAATTATAGACCTCATTCTCATGACCTGAAGGAATGGTCTGAGGCTCTTCGTGTTCCTGGAGGGAGCAGATGCCCTTGGGCTACACTAGCACAGGGCAGGATGTATGAGATGTTACTGGTGCCCGCGCAAGAAAATAGATGAACAATGGGAAGACAGTGATACAAGTGACTCTAACAAAGCACCACAGATTTCTTGGACTAGAAAAACAGAAATTACTTCTCTCACAGGAGGCTGGAAGTCCAATGCCAAAGTCCTGACAGCACCACACTTCAGCCGAACGCTGCTAGGAAGAACCCTTCCTTTCCTGCTTCAGCTTCTGGGAAGCGCTTGGGTACCAACCAACGCTGGTGGTGTGGGGTACCAACTGAAAAGCTTTTTGGGTACCAGCTTTTAGGTTGGTACCCCACACCACCAGCTTTTCAGTTGGTACCCCACACCAGTGTCTGACTCTGATAGACATCTGTGTGTGTGCATGTGCATGTGTGTGTGTCTGTGTGTGTCTATGTGTATTTAGGGGGAAATTGTGCAACATCCAGTAGTGCTTAGGGCTATTACTATGTTCCTGGTTCTGTGCTCATAAATGACCCCTAGGAACCATATGGCTCAGGGAACCATTTGTTGTGCCAGGGAGTCAAACGGGGTCAGCTGCAAACAAGAAAACCTACTTCTGAAGCCTGCTGGGAACTTGGACTATCCCTTTTGTGTGTTTTCTTTTCTATCACTTATTAAAAATATTTTCACTGGATTTGGGGATTAAACCAATCCAGTATGATTTTATGCCTTTTTTTTCTGGCTCTGCTCTCAGGAATTACTCATGGCGGTGCTCGTGGGACCATATGATGCCGGGGATCGAACCCAAGTTGGCTTGGTGCAAGGCAAACACCCTACCCGCTGTGCTATCGCTCTGGCCCTGCTTATGCTGATTCTTACCTTAATAATCTCTGTAAAGATGATAAATATCTAACAAATCTGCAATAATTTCCAAAAAGTGCTTTTGGGTGGGGAAAGGGGGTGTGGGTTGTGAGGTGAATGGGGTGACTGGGGCCACACCTGGCAATGCCAGGACTTACTCCTGGCTCTGCACTCAGGAATTATCCTGGCAGAACTCAGGGGACCATTTGGAGTGTCAGGGATTGAACCTGGGTCAGCAACGTGCATAACAAGGTCCTACCAGCTGTACTACCTCTCCGGTCCTCAAGTTTTGTATGAGGCAAGTGAATATGAATGGGGAGTGTTGCATGACAGGCCTAGCTAGCCTGGGAGCTTTGCTGTTTAATATATTTAATCTGTTTACTCACAGTTTAATCTATTTACATGTTCTTAAGTCAGGGTTCATGCTAATGAGATCTCTCTTCTGTGTAAACACAGATGCAGGGTGTGGCAGTTACAGAAGTCACCTTGACTCTGAATGAGTAACTTTTGACTTATTATTAAACATCTACTAAGATTTCTATATTATCTAGATTGGGCATAGCTCCTCTTTATACCCACTGGTCCCAATGTGGGACAGTTAGGATTTATCAGGAGACAACCACCCTGGCTACATTGAGACTATTGTTTAAGATTATAGGATCATACTAGTTTATCCTCAAGCAGGGAAGCGTGACCTTTTCAGTATACAGAAAACAAGATACTCAGAATCACCCTGGTTCCCTGGTTCAGATAATAAATAAGAGGACCTTGTGGGTACCATGTAGATTACATGAAGCCCATGAAATTAAGATGTATTACTTTATGCCAGGCCCCTCTCTCTCTCCAGTGTTTCAACATAAGAGTTATATAATCTTGGAAGAAGGGACTAGTCCTTGGCATAATCATTTGTTTAGACTTGTAGTAGGGTGTGGCACCACCTGACTATACTTTTCTACTCTCTAGAAGCTGTTTAGTTGATCTTTGTTGACAGGACCCTCCCTGAAATTAGTGTTACTTTTGTTTATATAAGGGGACTGACTTGAGGTACTGCTTCCTCTCTGGTGGGATCCACTTTGGTGGGACTCTCTCTGGTGGGATCCTTTTTGGTAGGAGATTTGGGCCCTCATGCATGGTCTAAGTTCTGACCAGAGCTAGAGTTCTTCCATTTTTTTTGGATTGCGTGTGGTAGAGCTTGTTGTACTATTAAAAGCTTTTTGGAACTGCGTCAGACTCATGAGTTTTCATCCATTCCCTGCAGCCTCAGAGGTAGAAAAGAACTTCTGTCCTGATTTTGTTGGGGGACCCTAGCGGCTCCTGGACAGGGAGGGAGAACGTACTATTTAATATACTGCATTCACCTTCTCTATGACAGTGCTATGCCACACTTATTTTTATTGTTTATGTTTTTGAAGTATGTCCTACTGGCTAGGGAGAACTGAAGCTAAGCTAGGTGTTCAGGATGCTGACCGTATTTTCCTTTCCTTTCGTGTGCCTGTCACTCTGTTTGTGTCCCCTAGGGTAACTAGGGAGGGTAGCATGTTAGAGAGTTTCCAGGGTGCTTAATTACTCTGTATAAGTTGTTGCAAATGTTGTTTCTACTGCTTTCAGTTTTTTTATTTTATAATTAAGTCACCTTTATTTGAAAACTATAATCTTGTTAGAAAAATAAAGCTTTGTGTGGACATATGTTTTAATTTTTGAAGGTGTGGGTGCTGATCAGGAATCACTCCTAGTGGGATTATAATGTGTGTGTGTGTGTGTGTGTGTGTGTGTGTGTAGTGGGGAATATAGGGGGTGTTAGTGATTGAACCTGGCTGACCACATGCACGGTACCTTCTCTGCCTACCGTACTCATATGATGTTTTCTTTTTTTTTTTTTTTTTTAAATTTTTTTATTTTTAAAATTACAAAGATATACAATTAAAAAGTTCATATTTGGGTTTTGGTCAAACAGTGTTGCAGCACCCATCCCGCCACCAGTGCCCATCTCCCACCACCAACATCCCCGGTTCCCTCCCCTCCCCCAGCCCTGCTCCATGGCAGGTTCTTGATTTCTTTCCATTTCTCTCTCTTTCTCTTTTCCTTCCCTCCAGACTATGAATTACAGAACATACATTAAAGGGTTGTCATGTGTATCTTTTTGCCTCTATTTAATGCTCAGTTCTAGGTTGGCATTAGTACCCTCAACAATTGTCAGCACACTGTTCCATTTCTGTCTTACCTAGCCTCTGAATCCCACACGTTTGTCATAATTTCCACCTTTGACAGGACCTCCTGATATATGTTTCACTTGATCTTGGATATTGGTATCATAATATGTACCTATATATTTATGTTATGCAGATAAATGCAGTCATTCTGTATCTGTCTCTCTCCTTCTGGCTAATTTCGCTCAACATAATCTTCTCCATGTCCATCCATTTATAGGCAAATTTTATAACTTCATTTTTCCTAACAGTTGCATAGTATTCCATTGTGTAGATGTACCAAAGCTTTTTATCCAGTCATCGATTTTCGGGCACTCTGGTTGCTTCCAGATTCTGGCTATTGTGAATAATGCTGCTATGAACATTAAAGTAGGGATGGTGTTTCCGCTGCGTATTTTTGGCTTCCCAGAGTAGATTCCCAGGAGTGGTATCGCTGGGTCAAATGGGAGTTCAATGATGTTTTCAATTCTTTTTAACTCTAGGTGTCCTTTTACAGTTATCCCCTTCAGTACAAAAGAGAAATCCTCGAGTTATACAGCATCTGAAGAAAATTTCTAATAAAAGAGAGTGAAAGTAGGGCCAGAGCGATAGCACAATGGGATGGGCATTTGCCTTGCTTGCGGCCTATGCCGGTTCAATCCCTGATATCCCATATGGTCACGATCACGATCTTCCCATTCATCATCTATTTGCTAGAGCGGGCACCAGTAATATCTCCTTATGTCCTGTCTCATGCTAGTAGAACCCAAAGGCATCTGCTTGATCCAGGAACATAAAGAGCCTCAAACCATTATATTAGGTCATGGGAATGACCCAATATAAATGTTACTAGTATTCGGCATATCAAATACAACACAAGCAGCTTGCTAGGCTTGTCATGCGGGTGGCATACTTTTGTAGTCACCTCTAAATAATGCATTTATTGATGAACTGCGTGGCCCTAGCGGCCCACGCAAGCGTGTTGTGATAGTCTAGTCTGCTGGGTGGAATTGTGATGAGAGGGAAGTCTGGGTGTGGAAAATGGGTGGCCCCCATGGAGTAGGGGTGGTTGTCTGGCTTGTTGTGAGGCTCTGCTGGGGTGGAAGGCCAGGGCTAGAAACTGCCATGCCTCCCAGGCGCCTCATGAGCGGCTGGGCACAGGGAAAGCAAGTAGCATCTCTGCCCCATGTCTGAGAGTCTCTGGTTCAGCATACCTGGGCCGGATTGAAAAAAAAAACTGCTGCAGGGTGTGAGTCGATGATCCGGGCTGTGATAGTCTGGTCTGCTGGGTGGAGTTGTTGACCAGAGGGATATGGTACCTCATATCCTATATTCTCATATGGTACCCTGAACAATGCTAGGAGTAATTCCTGAGTGCAGAGCCAGGTGTAACCCCTGAACATCACTGGGTGTGACCTAAAAAAAGCAAAAATCACTCAATCAATTAAATAAAAGAGAGAAACTAAATAAAATAAATACAGATAAAACAGAGACTGTTGGTAGAAGAAATAAAAAGTGTAGAGATTTTAAGGGGAGGAAAAACATATATACTTAATAAAAACAGGATACTATTTTTAAAATTTTTTATTTTTACAATTACAAAGATATACAATTAAAAAGTTCATATTTGGGATTTGGTTATACAGTGTTCCAGCACCCATCCCGCCACCAGTGCCCATCTCCCACCACCAACATCCCCGGTTCCCTCCCCCTCCCCCAGCCCTCCTCCATGGCAGGTTCTTTATTTCTTTCCCTTTCTCTCTCTTTCTCTCTTTTCCTTCCCTCCAGACTATGGATTACAGAACATACACTAAAGCGTTGTCATGTGTATCTTTTTGCCTCTATTTAATGCTCAGTTCTAGGTTGGCATTAGTACCCTCGACAATTGTTAGCACACTGTTCCATTTTCTGTCTTACCTAGCCTCTGACTCCCACACGTTTGTGATAATTTCCACCTTTGACAAGACCTCCTGATATATGTTTCACTTGACTTTGGATATTGGTATCTTAATATGTACATATATATTTATGTTATGCAGATAAATGCAGTCATTCTGTGTCTGTCTCTCTCCTTCTGGCTAATTTCACTCAACATAATCTTCTCCATGTTCATCCATTTATAGGCAAATTTTATAACTTAATTTTTCCTAATAGTTGCATAGTATTCCATTGTGTAGATGTACCAAAGCTTCTTTATCCAGTCATCGATTTTTGGGCACTCTGGTTGCTTCCAGATTCTGGCTATTGTGAATAATGCTGCTATGAACATAAAAGTAGGGATGGTGTTTCCGCTGCGTATTTTTGGTTTCCCAGAGTAGATTCCCAGGAGTGGTATGGCTGGGTCAAATGGGAGTTCAATTTCAAGTCTTTGGAGGAATGTCCATATTGTTTTCCAGAAAGGCTGTACCAGCCGGCATTCCCACCAAAAATGGATGAGTGTCCCCCTTTTCCCCACATCCACGCCAGCACTTGTTGTTCTTGCTCTTTTGAATATGTGCCAGTCTCTGTGGTGTAAAATGGTATCTCATTGTTGTTTTGATTTGCATCTCTCTGATGATTAGTGATGATGAGCATTTTTTCATATTTTTTTTTGCCATTCAATTTCTTCCTTGCTGAAGTTTCTGTTCATTTCTTCTCCCCATTTTTTGATGGGGTTGTTTGTTTTCTTCTTGTCAAGTTCTACCAGTGCCTGATATATCCTGGATATTAACCCCTTTATTTATTTTTTTTTTTAATGTTTCGGACCTATTTTCTTTTTTTTTAATTTTTTTATTTTTACAATTACAAAGATATACAATTAAAAAGTTCATATTTGGGTTTTGGTCATACAGTGTAGCAGCACCCATCCCGCCACCAGTGCCCATCTCCCACCACCAACGCCCCCCGGTTCCCTCCCCCTCCCCCCAGCCCTCCTCCATGGAAGGTTCTTTATTTCTTTCCATTTCTCTATCTTTCTCTTTTCCTTCCTCTCCAGACTATGGATTACAGAACATACATTAAAGGGTTGTCATGTGTATCCTTTTGCCTCTATTTAATGCTCAGTTCTAGGTTGGCATTAGTACCCTCACAATTGTTAGCGCACTGTTCCATTTTCTGTCTTACCTAGCCTCTGACTCCCTCACGTTTGTGATAATTTCCACCTTTGACAGGACCTCCTGATGTATGTTTCGATATTAACCCCTTATTAGATGGGTATTGGGTGAATATTCTTTCCCATTCTGTGGACTGCTTTTGTATCTTAGTCACTGTTTCTATTGAGGTGCAGAAGCTTTTTAGTCTCATGTAGTCCCATATGTTTATCTTTTCTTCTAGTTGTTTTGTTAGTGATGTTTCACCTTTGAAGATGCCTTTAGCTTCAATGTCGTGAAGGGTTTTTCCTATATTTTCTTCAATGTACTTTATGGATTCAAGCCTGATATTGAGATCTCTAATCCATTTTGATCTGATTTTTGTGCATGGTGTTAGACACAGGTCCAAATTCATTTTTTTACATGTCGCTGCCCAGTTTTCCCAACACCACTTGTTGAAGAGGCTTTCCTTACTCCATTTTAAACTATTTGCACCTTTATCAAAGATTACATGATCATGTGTTTGAGGTTGGGTGTCAGGATACTCAATTCTATTCCATAGGTCCACAGGTCTGTTTTTATTCCAATACCATGCTGTTTTAATTACTACTGCCTTGTAGTACAGTTTGAAGTTGGGAAAGGTGATGCCTCCCATCTTCTTTTTCCCGAGGATTGCTTTAGCTATCCTTGGGGTTTATTGTTCCATACAAATTTCAGGAGTATTTGGTCAATTTCTTTGAAGAATATCATGGGTATCTTTATAGGGACTGCATTGAATCTGTACAGAGCTCTAGGGAGTATTACCATTTTGACAATGTTGATTCTCCCCATCCATGAGCAGGGAATATGTTTCCATTTCCTTGTGTCCTCTTTTATCTCTTGGAGCAGTGTCTCGTAGTTTTCTTTGTACAGGTCCTTTACACACTTGGGTAGGTTGATTCCTAGGTATTTGATTTTCTGTGGCACAATTGTGAATGGAATTGTTTCCTTAATATCCCTTTATTCACTTTCATTATTTGTATATAGGAAAGCCACCGACTTTTGGGTGTTGATTTTGTATCCTGCCACTCTACTAAATGCATCTATTGTTTCTAGGAGTTTTGGGGTAGAGAGTTTAGGGTTCTCTAGGTATAATATCATGTCATCTGCAAATAATGATAGCTTGACTTCTTCCTTGCCTATCTGGATGCCCTTGATGTCCTTTTCTTCTCTGATTGCTATGGCAAGTACTTCCAGTACTATATTGAATAAAAGGGGTGAGAGTGGGCAACCTTGTCTTGTCCCTGATCTCAGGGGGAAGGCTTTCAACTTTTCCCCCATTGAGAATGATGCTCGCTGTGGGCTTTTGGTAGATGGCTCTAACTATCTTGAGGAAAGTCCCTTCAATTCCCATATTCTGGAGGGTTTTAATCATGAGGGATACTATTTTTTTTAATCTCAAAAGTTTTTACTCTGTTAGAATGAAAAACCCTGTTAAAAGAATGAAAACATAAACACATACTGGGTGAAAGTGTTTGCAAATCACATATCCAATAAAAGATTTGTATCCAGAATGTATATAGTACCCTCAAAACTCAACAGTAAAAAAAAAGAACAATTGAAAAAAATTGTCAAATATTTTCACAGATATGTCACCAAAAAGAATATACATAAGACAAACACACACAAACCTATCAAGCATCATTAGTTATTAAGGAAATAAAAAATTTTAATCATGTAAAGAATCTACATATCCGTAGACTATCTTAATCATTTTCAGAGAAATTAAAATTATGTGCAAATCTTATGTGAACTCTCATCTTGAACTTCAAGACCCCAAGACTCCTCATTTATTTGAACATGAACAATATGTTGGAAATATTTTCTGATCTAATGGTTTGGTATACATGATCTAAGGGAAGGTCATGCATATATCGATAAAAATTATTGTTCTTCATCCATTCCTTAGTTGCCCTTATATACTGCCACAAAACTCTTTTTTTTCCATAAGCTTTAACTCTTTCAAGTTTGCCCTGTGTTTCTCCTTTCTTTTAAACTTCGTTTCTGGGCCGGAGCGATAGCCCAGCGGGTAGGGCATTTGCCTTGCATGCGACTGGCCCATGCCGCGCCGGGTTCGATCCCTGGCATCCCATATGGTCCCCTGAGCACTGCCAGGAGCAATTCCTAAGTGCAGAGCCAGGAGAAACCCCTGAGCATTGCGGGTGTGACCTAAAAAGCAATAAATAAATAAATAAATAAAATAAATAAACTTCATTTCTCTCACCATGCACAGCACCAATGGCATTAAAACATATTATGCTGGCAGGCTTGCCTTATGATCTAAATTGCTAAACCAACAGTTTCAATAGATTGCATTAGGGATGGTGTCTCTTGAGTTCGATCTAGGTTAGATTATCTGTAATATAAAGCTGAAAAATATGACATAGGCGATTACACACAATAATCTGCCACAGTTCTTTTTTAAATAACATCACATTTAAATATATTATAAATGCTAACAAAGTACTAATTATTTAATTTGTATATTATTAAATGCTCGAGTTTTGAGGTGACTACAAGAGTATCCCACCCACACGGCAGAGAGTGGCAAGCTACCGTGTCGTGTATGACATGCCAAATACCAACAAAAATTATAGACCTCATTCCCATGACTTGATGGAATGGTTTGAGGCTCTTTCTGTTCCTGGAGTGGGCAGATGCCCTTGGGCTATCTCGCACGTCACAGGACATATTGAGAAGTTACTGGTGCCGCTCGATTAAATCAATGATCTACGGGAAGTCAAGTGATTATTGAAACATTTATATTTCTATAAAGCTATAGATATTTATGATATACATAATGGTTTCCAGCAAGTAACAGATTCTACTTAATAAGGATACAGTCTAAATTTATTTGAAACAATATATAAATATAGACTACCTTATAATTATTCATATTTAACTTTATCTGTGTTTTCTTATGAAATCTTACTGGTAAATTTTGTCTCACTTATAAGGGTCAGAAGTGACAGGACATTTATCTGTGGTAGATAAAACTGTGGCAGATATCCACAAAAAATATTCCCACACAGGATACTATTTTTAAAGAAGGAATATTCAAAAAACAAAATAACACAACCCTTTTTTTGCCACAAACAGAAATATTCAGGGCTACTCTTGGTAGTGGTTCGGGGACTATGAAGTGTCTAGAATAAAAACAATGGGACCTCCTGCATGCAAAGAAATTTTTCCAGCCCTTTGAGTCATTTTTCCACATCTTGGAGATGCAAAAAGTAGGATAATTAAATACAACTAGAAATTGGAAAATTAAAGTAAAAAAAGAACCAAGGGATCAGGTAAAAAAGAAAAAAAAGAGCAATTAAAGTATTGATCACTTGATCACTTGACATCCCATTATTCATCAATTTGCTCGAGTGGGGGCCAGTAACATTTCCATTTGACCCTATCACGTACCAGTGTAGCCCAATGTCATCTTCTTGCCACATGGGCTACACTGCCACGTGTTAGGTGCCAGATGGGCTGGACATGTAATGCGATTTGGAGGTGACCGCTGGACTAGAGCCGTTACCAACTGGATCCCACAGGACATCAAAAGATCACGTGACTGCCCCCTACAAGATGATGAGACTTCTTTGTCAAGACCCTGAACGAACAGTTTGAGGCTCTTCGTATTCCTGAAGCAAGCAATTAAAAGTATTAGACCAGGAAAATTTCAAATCAGAAATTTTGAAAAGAAAGAACTAATAAGAAAGAAATTAGCAATAAAATTCTTTCTTAAGACTTTACCAGGACTAATGGAATTGTGTCCAAAATAAAAAGCCCCACTTAATGCTTAGCAAAGATGGAAAAATAAAAGTGTCTAATCAAATCACACACTAGAGAAAATTCAAAAATTCAAAAGGCAACGGGAAGACAATTTTAAAGACTTCAGACACAGATTTGGGGGATAAAGTACAAGGCTTAGGATTCAGAATGGCTTTATAAGTTTCCATATTAACAGCAGGGATTAGAAAATAATGGATCAGCGAAACTTTGAATGATCTTCAGCCTTCAATCAGATTATCAGTCAATGTGAAAGAAAGGGTGACATATTTAGACATATCTGTTTTAAAGTATAACTTAACTCCTAAGTCTTGTTTCAAGAATGACTTGTAAAATGTGCACTACCAAAGTGGGAGAATAAAACAAGAAAAGGGAAAACGAGGATAACTCATCAAATGGATATGCAAAGGAGACCTTCTGATGATGAAGAGCCATTCCAAGGTGCAGGTCATGCATGGATTTAGCAGTGTTGACTTCTGCTCACAAGAATGACGCGCTTATGGCCACTATTGAGTGCCCAGTCTGCCAGCAGCAGAAACCAATACTGAGTCCCCAGTGGACCACTTTCATGATTGAAAGAAGAGCACTTTTTGTACTTATTGGAATCAGCATTTGGATCAAATGTGCCTTCCCCCATGCACAAACCTCTTGCCCAAGCACTCAAGCACTTACAGAATGTTCATTCACCTTTAATCGTGTCAAACAAATTATGGCAATGGGTTTATATAGAAATCACTAGGTTTAGCATGTTCCCCCACCATTCTCAAGCAGCTTGTGTGAAAACATGGTAGAATGGCCTTTGGAACTCTTTAGTGCCAATTAGGTGATAATATTTTGCAGGACAAGAACAAAGGTTCATATATTAATTATGATAACAAAAAAGTGGAATTGCATTATTCATAAAAGCTGAGCCCAAATGTCAATCAGCTGATGAATGGGTGAGTAAATACTGTATATTAATGAAATGGTCTCCAGGCATAAAAATGGAAGAAGTACTTGATATATGCTATAATATGAGTGAACTTTGTAAAAATATGCTAAATGAAAGAAGCTGAAATTCAAAAACCACATCTAAAATTTTTATTTCATTCTTATGAAACTTATAGAATAGGCAAATCCATGAAGATATAGAGTAGATGAATGGTTGTTGGTGACTTTGGGAGATGTTAAAATAAGTATTTATTGCTGCCAGGCGCAGGGTTAACCTTAGGGAAGAAGAAACCTTAGGGATGAAGAAAATTCCTGAAAAAGTGGTAGTGTTATTTCATAATGCTTTAATTTGGTAATATCCACTGAATAGTACACTAAAAAGCTACCTGAAAGGTGTGTGTGTGTGTGTGCGTGTGTGTGTGTTGTAGGTTTACTATATAGGACTCTGACTGGGCCATTTCAGCAGGGAACCCTTATGTCTTTAGGTCTTTCCTCTTGAATTAATCAAATGGTGAGAAACACCCTTCCATTTCCTGACTGAATGATCAAGGTGTGCCTGCTTCCTATTCTCTCAATACAATCAAATATGTGACATAGAAATCTTTAGCTAATCATTCTTTTTTTTTATATTATAGTTCTGCCTTCACTGCCTGGGGTTGGCCAGTCCAGAGACAGTTTTTTTCACCCTCTCCACAGAACAAGTTGTCATCCTCTGTCCGGATTTGGGGTGGGAGGAAGTAACATGATTATGTGAAGAGGTTGAGAGACAGGGCTTCCAAGCAATCATTTTGAGCTGATTTTCATCCTACATTCTGAAGTTCCTAGTGCCCATTCTGAGGCCCTTGGCGTTTCTGTTATGTAAATCTGGTTACCTCTCAGCTTTCACTTGTTTGCTTAAAACTCATCTTTCTCCTGTATGTTAAATTAATTATCACTTGTCCATCTGCTTCCCAATTTCCATAATTTTGTTATTGCATCTTCCCTTCTGTTCTCGTTTGGGTTAATATATTGTTTTTCCAAAAGTATGCAAGTAAAATTTAAAAGCAACAAAGGGGGAAAAAGAAAAACATAAAAACAACAACTAGAGAGACAGTAAAGGGAAAAGGCATTTGCTTTGCATGCAGTCTACCTGGGTCTGATATCAGCATCATATACAGCCTCTTGGCCCTTCCATGATTGACAGATAAGCACAGAGCCAGGAATAAATCCTGAGACCCTCTGGGTTCGGTCCCAAAACAAATGAGAACACAAAAACCAGCCAACACACCAAAATAGCAGCAACAACAAAACTCTTTACTGTTACTTTAATGGGAATTTGGGAAGTAAAAATAAGTTTATTTGTTTAATACATCACTTTTACCTAGGGCCAGTGGATAAAATTTCTAAAGTTCTATTCTTTGCTGTAGGGATATTTTAAGTCTGATCATGAATATAAGATAAAGGACATTTAACGTCTTATATTTGTACCTCATTCAGTTAGTTGTTTTAGTATCGGTATTAAACTTTAGTTTCCTAAAATAGTTGAGGAATATCTTTCTCTTAGAATCTATGCGTTTGTTTCAGTAGAGTTATTCTGTTCTTAAAGGTTTAGTAAGAGTTATTAAAAAACCTTCCGACCTTCTTGGTATGGTGCCTAACAGTTTTGCCAGAAAATTCTCAATTTATATGATCTTTGGTATTTGTGGATTTAGTAGTATCTCAAAGTCATTGTTCTAACACTTACATTTTATGGTACTGTTATATTACTATAAAACCATAAACTATTGAGCTCAGTTTTAACTGACTTCAGAATGTAGTCTAAGAATTTTTTGTAAATGGTTTGAGATAGAGTAGTCTTATTTAAAGAAATTTGCTTAAACAATAAAGAAAGAAATTTGCTTGGAGGAATGTGAAAGGAGAGAAAGACTGGAATATGTTATAGAAAGAACACAGGTTTCTCCAGAGGGGCAAAAGCCAATGATACACTTCTCAACAGTGGACCAGTCTCCAGTGTGAGAAATAAGCTTAAAAGTAAAAGAAAGAAATTACACATAACAGGTTGAGATTCGGGCCAATCTCAAGGTGAAGAAAGAGCCAGTAGAAGTTTATTTCTTAGTTTGATAGAAAGTACAAGGGTTAAGGGTATTGCTTTGCACACAGCTGACCCTGGTTTGATCCCCAGCACTTCCATGGTCTTCTGAACACTTCCATGAGTGATCTCTGAGCACAGAGTCAGGAGTAATCTCTGAGCACCTCTAGGTATGGCAACAAAATCAAATTAACATCCTTATTAATGTTTAGATTATAAAACTGCAGTAGATAATTTCAATTAGCTATTAAAATATTAAACACACAGCATTTCCATCTTGGAACATATAGAGATATATAGAAGTACAATTATATATTCCCTTATATTTCCTGTATATATATATTCCTACACATCTGTAGATATATAAAGTATTTAAAGATAAGCAGAGGATAAATACAAAAACATATAAATAATATGAATTCCATACATAAATATATATATATGTATATATAAAAAATTTTCCCAGATAAATTGTAATGAGCTTAACTTTAAGAACCATGTTTTATGTCTTTTTTATACTTCACAGTCTAAAAACGATGCAGAATTGACGGAAGTGATACATAAATACTTTTGACTGATTTTAGTATGTTTATTTACCGTTTACAACTTTTGCTCTAATAAAGGGTCATAAGCTAGTCAAGTCAGAAAACGTGATGCTTGGAATATCACACCTCACTCAAGTGAGAGAAGGAATCCGGAGTTCTGACCTTCATCACTGTTCTAGAGTTAGGGATGCTGTCTCATTTGCCAAAGCATTGAAAATCAGTTCCTTGTCAAGACCATGAATGAATGGTTTGAGGCTCTTTGTATTCCTGAAAC